>QMIH01002926.1:1701-27995 GCA_003987875.1 Clarias batrachus
TATACATTTATAATAAGTGTAATCTTTATAATTTCTACGTTTTTTATTCATAAATGTAAATTTAATAATAGTACACCCCTCTTTCTTCTATTAAAAATGTAATTATGAGATAATTAGGAAGTATTAAGTTTTTTAAAAGTTCGAAGCTATTAGAATTCTACATTTGAATCATATGGGACAACATTTTAGTTTTTACTAATGATTTTGCAGTTTTTTCAAGTTGTGTGTTTGTGTGGTTGTTTTTGTTGTTGTTGTTATTTACTGCTCCTTTTATCCTGCCTGCTGTGTTGTTTAGATTATATGTAGAGAAAAAAGAAAGAAAGAAAGAAAGAAATGAAGAAAAAACGTTCTCTGGCTCCATCTGCAGGATGAACCAGGAAACTTTTTTAGGGTCAGAAGCAAAAACCGGATATTACGTCATGTTAACGATCCTCCTAGACTAACCTAAAAATGGCCGACCGTAGCGAAGGATTTTAATCAACGCTTGCATTAATGTAAGGTCTAAATATATCTCATCGAAATATTTATTATATAATTATTTTTTTTCTAAAATGTTTTATATATTTATTGCATGGTTTTATCTGGCTTGAGCGTGTTTGGGGTAAAATCCGCGAGCCGTGGTTGGAGCTGCACCGGATTGAGCCGTTTTCGAAATAAGAGCCCTTTGTTTTGAATGTCAGAACTTGTAGCATTCTTTTCTGGGGTGATATAGAAATTATGCGCTTTTTTGTATAAAGTATTCACATTAAAAATAGATTTATTGAAAATATTTGAATCTCACACAAGGCCTGGTCGGCGGCTAACCCTCGCGTTAGCAAAGAAGTTCACGTTAGCTAGCAACTTTTAAACGGCGGGAACTTTTATTTTTATTGAGAGTCGCCGTGCTGTCAGAGCTGGAAAGTTCACTAGCGAGCTAATTATTTATTATTACATGTCAGTATAAGGGCATATATCATGTAAATATTGTTTATAACCCGGGCGACATTGTGACACATTTTAACATTGTTTCGAGTCTTTTAAGAGTCTGTGTAGAGGTTCATCTTAATGAAGTTTAATGTTATAACAGGGTTATGTAATATTTAAGGCATTGAAGTGAACACATAAAAGAGTTATAACACCTAAATCATGAATTTGCACCTGATAGGGGCTATAAATAAGTGTTTTGGCTTGATGTTATCTCGTACTGAAGACATTTTATTCCACTTTAATGATTTACATAATGATGAATTTTTATTCCTTCACATGATTCACATTCGCTCTGTGTAAATGACGAAGAATTTTTTTTTTACAAATGTGTGACAGGATGAACTAAAGTTTGGCTAAATGAAAGGGAATGTGGCAGGAAAACCTAAACTTTGCATTATAACTCCAGTCCTGGTACAGACAAGTGTACAATAATAATAATAATAATATTACCATCCGTCCATCGGGGAACCTCTGTAGTCCAACTAGGGACCGCGGAGGCCAAAGGTGATTAGCGTTTATTCCCCATTTTATAACTGTGGTAGGACCTCCGGTCAACATTCACTCACACACTTACACACCACAGGCAATTTGGGAACTTCAGTTCCTAATCTGCATGTCTTTAGACTGTGGGAGGAAACCGGAGGAAACCCACCAAGCACAGAGAGACCATGCAAAATCTATGCGCACACCCACACCCAGAGGCAGGACTCAAACCCCGACCCTGGAGGTGCAAGGCGACAGTGCTAACCACTACACCACCGTGCTTCCATTATTAACATCTACTCTACATTAATGTATCTTTTTAAGTAAAACTTATATGAAAGGTGAGAGACTGTGTGTATGTATAGAAATATTATATATAGCCACGATGAATAGTTCTTATTTGTTTTTTTAAGAATCCAAGGAAATTTGTGCACAAAGCATGTGATAATTGTTTCTCGTGCATTTATTGTCTTTTTTTTTTCTTCAGAAACGCAGAGCCTGAATATTCTCTGGTATCATTTCACTTTTGGAGATTTCTCTTGTTGCGTGTCATGGCCCGAGTCCCTCACGGCGAGTTCCTTGTGGAGCAGCTGAGAAAGCAGAAGGAGCGAGGTTTCCTGTGCGACTGCACCGTCGTCGTCGGCCAGGCTCGCTACAAAGCTCACCATAACGTCCTGGCAGCCTTCAGCGAGTATTTCTCCACACAGTGCATCGATGCAGGAAAAGAAGACGCCACCATTACTCTGGAACCCGAGTGTGTTAGCGCCGACGTGTTTGAGAAACTGCTGGACTACATGTACACGGGGAACTTAAACCTGGAAGGGTGAGGACAGGAGTCTGAGGTTTTGGGGCTTAGAGATTAGAATGAAAGTCTGTTGAAGTTTTTTTCTGTTGAATGATAAGCGTCCTGGGAATGTTTATTTAACCTGATATCTTGTCTTCAAATACGTCAGTGATTTTTCTTTAAAGATATAATATTTTAATGAATTTTTATGGCAACATAAGATAATTTATTCATGTGTTAAAGAATGTCATATTTATAGCACACTATAATCACATTTCATTCTGTTTCTCCCTAAAAATCCCCAATTTTGAAATTTAAGCTATGACCGACATGGAAGATGAGCATGCTGAGTATACTCACTGGGTGTCTGACCCATGACCGAAAATTAATTTATCTTTTTCACAAAATGAACATAATTATACATGTCTTACTCTATACAGATAATTCAGGCATGAAATTAACATAAAGAAAACTGCTGTACAGTAAGTTCTACCAATCTGAAGTTATAGGTTACACGTGTGAGATTGTGTGTGTTTCTGTTCTATAACACAAAAATGAAACTTATTTTGAATTTGAAAACACCAATAGTGAGCGTAAACATATGCAGTAGGGTCTCTGATAATCTACTCCGAGGTCGTATAAATGCTTCTTTTATGTTCATGCAGGGATGAAATTCCAGGCATTCAAAATGCAGCATCCTTCCTTGGCATACAGGAAGTCCTGGCTCTCTGTTCCTCGAGTGCTGACAGAGAAAGTCCTGCCGCTGAGAAAGACACGATCTTCCCAGATCCTCGTTCTCCTCTCAGCCCAGATGACTATGAACCACTGGAACCGCTCGAGGAAGTGAAGGAAAGGGAGATGCTATTGAAGTTGGAAGAAAATAAATCAGAAGTGTTTGGTGAAGAAGCTGCTCCAGTTAATGATTCCCAGTTATGCAGTGAACACACTCCACAAGGCACAGAGAAGAGGATCCGGAAGCCGAGGACTCGGCTTTACGAAGAGGAGGATGACTTTACGAGGAAGGAAAGCCCGCTTTCCCCGAGAGGACGAGGCCGGGGAAAGGGCAGGCCGAGAGGGCGGCCTCGGACGAGACCTTTGGATTCTGACAAAGTGGATGCTGTAATGATGGACAAGAGCCCGACTACAGAGAGTGGTGCAGTAAAGAGAGGAACCGGAAGACCGAGAGGACGGCCGCGTACAAGACCATTGCCATCTGAAGTAGTAGACTTAACCAGCAGTGGAGAAAACACCGCAGTGGTGAATGTTGAAGAAGGTGAAAGTGGAACAGTCCAGTCGGAGCCATCTGAGTCTGTAAATCCACAAGGAGATGAAGATGAGGTGAACACAAACAATGGGGAGGTAGAGAACAAAACTACATCAGAACCTGAGAATACTGCAGAGCTTGTCGTTGTGAAACGAGGAAGGGGCCGACCTCGTACAAAGTCTCTGCCGTCTGAGGCTGCCGAAATCCCGAACTCTGATGAGACGTTTATGATAACACAGAAAGAAGGAGTGCGTAAGAGGGGCAGGCCGCGCTCCAAACCCCTGCCGTCTGGAATGCCCGAATCTGACAACACAGAAGGAGGAACAGAACAGGATGCTGGACTGGATCAGGAGAACAGTCAGCCAAAAGAGTTGTCCTCTGAGCCCCTCGACTGCAAACCGGAATCTCCGGTAAACGCCAAGAAGGTCCGGACGAGCACAAGGAAGCGGAGTTTGAGCCGAAAACTAAGAGAGAGCCAAGCCAGCAAGGATGAAAACGAGCAGGAAGAAGCAGCAGCAGAGGAAGAGGAGGAGGAAGAGGAAGAGGAGGAGGAGGAGGAAGGGGAGTGCAGTGTATATTGGGGGGAAGAGGAGGAGGAAGGGGAGAAGGAAGTCAAGGTGTCGCAAAACAAGCTGCGGCCCATCTGCAACATATGCGGGAACCTGTTTTCAGAAATGAGTAGCCTGCGCAGACACATGCGTATACACAAGGGGCTTAAGCCTTACGAGTGCCAACTTTGTGGACGCTGCTTCAGGCAGGGGAACCAGCTCAAGACACACCTGCGGATTCACACAGGTAATACTTTTACTCAGTCGAGAATTTTTCAGCATAAATATTTTCAGTTGTACACATCATTGCTGTTTGCTCTCTCTCTCCTGTGCATGCAGGTGAAAAGCCATTCTCTTGCAGCCTTTGTGACGCATCGTTTGCGCAGAAGTGTCAGTTGGTGTATCACTGCCGAATGCATCACGGAGAGGAAAAGCCTCACAAATGTGACGTGTGTCCTGCAGCTTTCGCTACATCCAGCAACCTTAAAATCCACATGAGGTGTGTGACTTAGTTACCTCAGTTAATTACATTGAAGCAAAGAAGGCAATAAAACATTCAGAACAGGCTGTTTTAAGGAAAATTATACAACACCAAAGTAAGTGATGAAGTGACGTTTCTGTTATTACCTTGAAGTTGATTGTTTTCCTCTAACATCACTTTTCCAAGTGTATTCCTTTTGTATCACAGAAATTTGTGCATTATTTTCATTATTTACTTAATAAGTACATAAAACCGAGCTTATCGTGTTAGAGAAACCATTTTCTGTCTAAACTCCGCTGTCCTGAAAGTCAAAAGTAAATGAAAGTCAGTAAATTAGTTTTTCTTAGTGTTTCCGTATAAATTTCATGAGAGGTTATATATGACTGGAGAAGATTAAATTACTGTTCCTACCTGTGAAACATTAAAAGCAAACTAAGGGCCGGTAGGACTGTAGGACTGGTCCGATATATAGTTCGAATTTTTCATTATGCGTCATAGCGAATTTACATTAAAATTAAAAACAGCTTAATAAAAGTCTTAATTTTAATGACCCTTGTGACTGAAATTGCAGTTTTGTGTCAGAAGGAACAGTGAAAATAAACGTCCTGTTACTTTCTTACTTGCCACATATAAAGAGGAATTACAGACAGACCAACCGTCTTCAAGTTCAAGTCGGCTTCATTGTCACTTCAACCATACAGTTAGTACACAGTGAAACGAGACAACATTCCTCCAGGACCAAGGTGCTACATTCAACATAAATTTACAATACAAGTTAACAGAAAAACTAACTAGCTAACTAAGAGGTCTAGTTAGCTGGCTAGCGGAGACTAGACAGATTGACCTGACAACATAAATTTAACTATATAAATTAACAAAAAATATCTAGCCAAATTTAGAGAGGAACTCTCTGTTTTTTTTTTTTAATTGTTTTTATTTTCATATACAGACAACAAAGTCCATGTGCAAATGGCATAACATAGTATAATACTCTGTGGTGTTGAGGTGTCTTTACTGCGGCTTTGCGTCTAGTGTCTGTGGCGTTCTGAACCATTGATATTCTGGTTTACTGAGCAGAAATGCAGAAGTTCAAGCCCCAGCTCTGCCAATCTGCCACTTTCAGGCCACTAAGCAGGGCCCTTAACCCTCTCCCCGCTCCAGGGGGCACTGTAACGTCTCATCATCTTTCCTACATGTATTTTGTCTAAAATGTTTCTTGTCTATATGCAGGACACACAGCGGGGAAAAGCCGTACGAATGTGTCGAATGTGGAAAACGCTTCACTCAGGCGAGCACGCTGATGTACCACAAGCGGCGACACACAGGGGAGAAACCTTACGTCTGTGACACCTGTGGCATGGCCTTCGCTGTCTCCAGCTCGCTCATCTCACACACCAGGAAACACACGGGTGAGACTGGCAAAATTCAATTCTCACAATTTTCTCAGCAAGAGAGGAATGCTTTCTCCGCCGGTTTATACTTTTTGTAACTACATTATTTCCAGGAGTGACTCCTTACATCTGCCTCGACTGTGGGAAACCCTGCTTAACATCTGGCGAGCTCAGGAAACACATGGATATCCATAATGGTGAATTAGAGCTAGATATTAAACTATATTTTCTGAAGTTGATAATGTCGATGTATTTAGTGGATTAAGTTGCATATTCTTTACCACAGGTTCAAGGCGAGTGATCTGTAATATATGTGGAAATACCCTGTCTGATATTTATAGCCTGAAGAAGCACAGAGCTCTAAAGCACAGCGGTATGTATGGAATTCAATACAATTAATAACCATGTTTTGGAATGCTTGTAACTTCTGATTCTAGCTTTTTTTTTTATTTAATCCCTTTAGCTCCTCTGGATCAGGACGACGAGCCTGCTAAATCTGAATCTGTCGAGTGTCCAATCAACATCCCGATTGATCACCAGGGTCTGATAGCCCGAGTGCGCTCTGTTCTGTCAGAATCCCCAGAGCCAAGCTTCCCAGATGAAGCCCCTCTCACTTCTGAGGCATCTATGATCATCCATCAGCCAGATGCCCCAATGATCATCCAGCATTCAGAAGCTGCAGGTGCACCGATGATCATCCAGCATTCAGAAGCTGCAGGCACCCAAATGATCTCTGGATCCCCGATGATCATCCAACACTCTGAGTCCTCCGAGGCTCCGATGATCTTCCAGCACTCAGAAGCTGGGGGAACACCAATGATCATCCAGCATTCGGACGCTGGAGGAACACCAATGATCATCCAGCACTCAGAAGCCGGAGGAACACCAATGATCATCCGGCATTCGGAAGGTTCAGGAACGCCAATGATCATCCAGCATTCGGAAGCCTCCGAGACACCACTGATCATCCAACATGCCGATTCCTCAGGAGCACAAATGATCTCTGGAGCGCCGATGATTATCCAACACGCAAATTCCTCAGAGACCCCTATGATCATCCAGCATTCAGAAGCTACAGGATCACCAATGATCATCCAACATGATGAATCTTCAGAAACCCCGATGCTCATTCAGCACGGAGATTCCACCGAGCAAGTGAGTTATGTCGTGGAGCAGTATGAAATTCCTGGTTCCTCAGACATTGAACATGCTCAGATCGTCATCGTACAGACTATCGATTAAGCCCGCAGATGCCAAGAGAACATCTGGTCTCCATGGCGTATCTGATGCAGTCCAAAGTACTTTTATAGTAGTTGTCTTTGTAAAATGGAGACAATCTTAAGTATATTTCAGAGACTGCTCC
This sequence comes from Clarias batrachus, assembly GCA_003987875.1. Lineage (NCBI taxonomy): Eukaryota > Metazoa > Chordata > Actinopteri > Siluriformes > Clariidae > Clarias > Clarias batrachus. The sequence continues at coordinate 8,982 of QMIH01002926.1, forward strand.
AGGAGGAGGTTAATTTTTATGTAGTTTTTTATTTATGCTTTCCAGTATTGAGAGAAAAAAAAGAGATCTCCTGATGATCATGTCCACAACGCTGTTCTCCTGCACAGTGTCATTTCAGATTTCTAGGGATTAAACAGATGCTTTGTATGTAAAAGCACCTGATAACCACAACATGGAGGGAACGCTCAAGCTAATATTTTGCTATTAACACAATATTGTGCGAGAATGATACTAATTTGTTTTTGTTTGTTTTGTTTTGTTTTGTTTTTTTAGAAAAAAAAATTAATACAAATGATGAATTGTCCAGCTTGGTGTTATTTTTCATTATGTAATTTTGTGATTTTTTTTTTTGATTTTTTTAAAATAAATTTATGTTGGCTCTTAGAAAAAAAACATCTTTAACAAATTAAATCTTCTTTGTTTTATTATGAGCAATTTCAGCCTTATTGCCACTAAACTAAGCTAAACCTCCAGCCATTTAGTAAATATTCAAGTTTCTGCGGTGATCCTTACAAATCAAACCTGTTCCATTTAAAGATTTTGTTAAATTAGATTTTGTACATTCTGGCTTTGTGTCATGAGTATGATTTTAGTCCGCTTGAGTCATTTCTATTATTTACCAATGCTTTTGAGAGATATATTTGTTTCTGATGGTTCTGTCTCTTCTCATTACAGCTGTAGGCCAGCATGCTAAACATCTTGTTTTCCTCAGATGCCTTAAAAGAAATTAAAGTTATGCTATGCTGCCTGGCCAAGAAAAAGTCTCATGCCCTAATATTTTATTGGACCTCTTTTTGCTTTGATTATGGCTGTGGCATGGTTTTGATAGGTTCGTGCAACATCATAGCATGTACTTCTGTCCAGTGTCACATTAATTTCTCTCCAAGATGTTGTATTGTTGATGAGGGGAGAGTCGGCCTCCTGCGTAAAGCCTTCTCCAGCACTTCCCAAATGAATCCTTGGATAGATCCTTACACTGGGTTATTTTATGCTCCCTAGCAAACTGAGGCCTTTTTTCCCGATTAGTCTCACTGTAAAGTGGTTTTCTTAAGGCTACACAGCTGTTTAGTCCCAATCCTGTGTTCTCATCACATTGTGTGTGTGGAACTGGATACTCTTACTTTCACTATTCAACATAGACTTGAGTTGTACTTTTTCATAATTTGATTTCGCTAAGTATTTACGTGATCCTCTGACATGGTCGTGTAAGATCCTCACTCATTGTCAGAGACCTGGAGCCTAAATAACACTAACCCAATAACATCAGTTCTGAAACACTGAGCAATGCGTCACAGCTCCTGAGAGTGGCAAATGAAGCTTCATATTAAAAGTGCAGACAAGATTATTGATTTCGATACCTAATTTTAATAATCATTCCGAATAAATTCCTGAACAGTAGTAAAAGAGCAGGAACACGAAAGGATTTAATATGATTTCGGCTTTACATGTGTTTGTTTTGTTTATTTGTTTGTGTTCGCGCAGCTGGCGATGTCATGTCTCGGGTCGGAGAGAAATGACGTCAGAAGCAGAGCGCGTCATTTGTTTGCGCTGTTGCTATGGTAACACAGACGCGTAGAAAAGTGGAGCGCTATCTTTTTTCTCCTTCACTTTCACGAGATCTTTATCATGGAGAGTTTAATTGATGTTTATTCATCAGTCTGTTCCGACCTGCATCTGTCTCTCAACGCCTACATTTCTCACGAGCTGAAGGAGGCGGGGCGCCGCGGGAGGTTTGTTCATCGCACGCGCGCTTTTTCTTGGTTATTGTGTTTAAATCTCTTTATTATCCTTTAAGCATCGAAGCTTTTCGCCCTCAGTGATGTTTCTCTCAGTCTGAGGGGAAACAGTCGCCTGGCAGCCGGCAGCAGGTTGACGGACGGAGACGCTCGAGGCGTGTGTGAGACACTCCGGGGTGATGGACGTGTGAGAGGTGGGACTTCCGCCGTGTCTCAGAAATCCTCAGAAACAGCAACAGATCTTTAAGAAAGTTCTGAGCTGATTACACTAAACATGGCTTTTGACAATGACTCCTGTGAAAATGTTGTAAAACTGGATTGAGTTGAACAGAATATATATATATATATATACCCCACAAGTCTAAAGTTTGTACACCCCTTCTAACTCATGATTTTTATTTCTTTCTACACTGTAAAACAATACAGAAGGTGTTTAATCAAAATGAGATGTATATCTGCTACTTCTGCTCTGTAAAGCTTCATGCCGGCTCTTCATACCCCCTCATCGTTGCTTGCAAATTATTTATATTACTATATTATTTTATTATTTATGTAAAGCACTTTGGGGCATTATTGTTGTTAAAGTGCTATAAAAATAAAGATGAGTTGAGATGAGTTCTTAGTTTTTTAATTTGGTGTTTGTTTTTCTTTCTCATTTTATTATAAAATGTATGACTATTTTATTTAATGTTTCATTCCATCATTGTTCAGGTTGCTTAATTTCTTGTCATTTGATTACTTCATACTTGAGATTACAAAACTAAGCTACCACATGCTCTATAAATAAAGATGATGACGATGATGATGTCGATATTGATTATGACATTTGATTACATGTCCCTGACATCCACCTGTTCAGCTTTAGATCTGAGTTACAACAGGATCTCAGATGAAGGAGCATTCCATCTCGCAGATCTCATCCAGGTATTTTACATATCTAAATAAAATATTCATAAAATTTCCATTAAAACTACTGAGAGCTGCACTGCTTTAAACTCTTACAGGAGAATGTGGCTCTGCAGACGCTCGATCTGATGTGCAACGACATTGAAGCTGATGGTGCAGAGCGAATTGCAAAAAGTTTGCATGTTAGTATATTCTATTTCATGTTAAAGACATTGTTGATCTTTTTAAACATGATTGTGTTATGACTGGTGAGTGGTGTGTTCAAATGAGATTAGTGTTCTCACCACTGTTACATGTTTATTTCCCCATAACACATTGACATTTGCCATCTGTTACAGTATTTTTTTATTCATTAAAGAACAGCAAAATTCACTTTTATATATTTAATGTTGCTAGTTCCTGTTCTCACTTACATTGTTACAGCACAACAAAACCCTGAAGAGACTGAGAATGACGGGAAATAAGATCGGAAATAAAGGTGGCATGCACCTCGCCAGCATGTTGCAAAGCAACAGCACGTTGGAAGAGTTGGACATGTCGGACTGTGATCTGGTAAAGTGGAGAAACAGAATTTATTTTAAAATAAAATATTGATGCTGTCATAAATATTCAAGAGATGTCAGGCGTATATATATATATAATATACAGTGCATGGTCAAAAAATAAATGTTGCACATTCTAATGTTTTTGTTTGAACAGTTTTAGCTTTGATTATCCAAAATGCAAATGCAAAATCTGGTTGCTCGGATTCTGATTCGTCATGCTCACAGAACTGCTCTTTCACAATCCTGGAATACGGCGCATGCCACCAGGGAATTAAACCTCCTGTGATGTGATGTGCTGGTGATTCAGTACATTCAGGTGGYCATGTGACTTCATTTGATCTCCACATGACGTTGCTGAGTCTCGACCTGAGCGACTGAAGCGACCCCAGATCATAACACTGTCTCCAGAGGCTTGTACAGTGGACACTATGCATGATGGGAGCATCGCTTCATTACAGCGCTTCCCTTCTCACCCTGACACGCCCATCACTCTGGAATAGACTCAGTCTGGACTCGTCAGGTCACATGACCTATTCCCATTGTTCCAAAGTCCAGACTTTATGTCCCTAATAAACTGAAGCCTTTTTTTGTGTGTCTCACTAACAAATGATTTCCTTATGGACTGTTTAGTTCATAAGCTGTTTAGCTGTTTAGTCCCAATCCTGTGATTCCATCACACTCATCCACAATGTTTTTCTGACCGGATTTCTTCTCTGAAGATGATTGTTCAGCTTCTGTCCTTCAGTCCCCAATAATTTCAATGCTAATCTCCTTAGTTGTTGTCTTAACTTGATGCAGGACTATATTGTTGGATTTGACCATTCTGAAGCACTTTTTGTGCAGGGAGTGTATTTTGTACTTATTGACATTTTAAGTAGTATTGTAGAATCAGTGAAAGAGCTGGCCTGTGAGAAGGATTTTACACACTGCACATAACAGGATGGTCATTTTAAGACTGGCTTTGGTCGAGGAAAATCACTTAGTTATCCTCTATTGTGGTCCACTTGACATGTCTAATCTTTTGCTCTTATCTGCATTTTTGTTCATTTTGTTTTCTTGCTTTTTTTTGGTTAACTCTACAGGACACACAGAGTCTAATCACATTTGCGATCGCTCTTACCAACAACAGGAGCCTCGTCTCCATCAATGTCAGTCGTCCTATCCTCTTTAGTCTGCAGGTAGCACATTCACACTGCATTTCACACTGGGTGTGCACTTGTGATACGTGACTTGGGCACCAGGTCATAAATGTGGTGATTTCAGATCTCTATAATTTAAATATTATGACTCAAAACTAAATTTTCATAATTACAGATTTTAATACATTTAAACATGTAGTCAAGGCTATAGATTAAATTGAATTATAGTGTTAAATATTTAGATATTGCTGCATGTTTAAGTAACAGATGTTATCAGTAAAACTGAGTTATAACGCTTTTGTAAAGATGGTTTGTGTTAAGTAAGACTAGGCATTGTGTATCATGTTGTGTATAACGTGTGACATTTTACAGCCACCAGGGGGCAGCGTATGACTGTTTTATATACCGAGATTACGTTTAAAAATGAAAAGTCTCTTAGAAATCTCAGATGTGAGCACGTGTGTGTGTGTGTGTGTGTGTGTGTGTGTGTGTTTTTGGGTGAATAAGTGCAGTTTGTGGTGATTGTGACAGGAGGAGACGACAGTCCACACGGCTTGCATGCTGGAGGTCAATCACAGTCTGGAGGAGCTGCACATGTCCAAGCACGGAATGACAGACTGGGGACTTCAGAGGCTGTGTGAGGCGTTAATGTCCAACCACAGCTTGCGTTACCTGGACCTGCGCTGGTACGCATGTGCACGCACACACACACACACCACACACACAAGGTATTTGTGCTTTACAAGGCAAGCTACAAGAAAATTAGATTTTTTTTTTCACTCATTGACTCCCCCTCCCAACCCATTAACCCAAAGCCCCGCCTACCATCCCACGCCCATACACACACAGGCGCCCACGCACATGATGCTCTGCCTCCGAGTCCATGTGATAGTTTTTTTTTTATTCAATATTATCACACACCACTGTTCATCATTGAGTTTAGCTGTGGTTGTTATTAAGATGAACATGAAGGTCCAGCTTCAAGGGTGGTGTGTCTATACCTGAACTGTCCAGTTTATTCTGGAGCTTCATTTCTTCATTTTCACTGTATTTTTTTACATTTTGACTTCTATAGTAACAGAATAACGAGGGATGGTGCAGGACACTTGGCCCAACTCCTGAGAAAAAATGACACACTGCAGATACTGGACTTGTCCTTCAACAGGATTGAGGATGATGGCGCTGTGTATCTGAGTGACGCCATCACGCTGGAACACACCAAACTCAGAGCGTCGGTGTCACTTTCTGTCTCCAGCTCTTACAGAGGTGTGTTTGTAATTATCGAAATTCTATTCACTTTGTTGTTCTCGATCAGACTCTCCATCCAGAGCAACAACGTATCCACCGTCGGCCTGGTGTCCCTCAGCAAAGCCATCGCCGCAAATCCTCACCTGACACACGTTTACATCTGGGGGAACAGACTGGAGGAGCCGGTGTGTCTGGTGAGCTCATTACTGCTTGGTCCATTAATCACACACTGATCACACACGCTTTGTCCCTCTCTGCTGCTTTAAACATGATAATCCTGGCCATTCACTGGTTTTATTTTGTGTGTCACAGGCTTTCTCACAGCTCATCTCCTCCAGCCATCTGTCGGCGCTGCACACGGACGTGACTCCGTACACAGTGGACGGGCGGGTTCACCTGGCCGAAGTGTCCAACGGGTTAAGCCGGCATTACTACTGGACCCCGAGCTACAGCGAGGATGGAGGCGCTGCCAGTAACGCCGCGCTGACACTCAGCACATCACGCCAGTTCACACGCCAACCTTAATGAGCTCAACATCCAGTAAACAAACACACATTATCTGATTAAGTCAAGTGACCCGTCTGCCACGAGCTCATCTCACTCAGTTTAGGAATAAATACTGTGTTGTAGTTAGAGTAAAAGCATTACTGTTACCCCATGATGTTAATATTTCCTGTAACAGCATCAATCAAGTGTTTTATTCCTCTTAGATCACAGTGACTGACACTGGAGACTCCTTCCAAATATGTTACATAAAATCTCGCCCATCTGAAACTTTAATCACAACTCTCATCAACACACAAGAAGATAAAAGTAGTGCAGAAGAATAACTGGAAAAAAATAATTTGGAAAAAACCCCATGGATTTGTTTTATTAATTTATGGTCATTTGAGATTAGAAAAATACAAAGTTGGAAATGTTTCACTTTTTCTGCCCGTCTGAGAACCTTCATGGCTCACACTTTGGTAAACACTGATGTAGATCATTGATGGTACAAGTCCCTCTGAACCTTCTAGAACAAATGCATTCATTTACAGTAGTGCAGATTTTGAGATTAGTGATTAAGCCGTAAAAACCCGACAGGACATCAGTCGAGTGAGAGCACGTGGGGTTAACCTGCAATGTTTTGCACGCTCACTTCATCACTTTCCATCAAGATGTTCCTTTTCTTCAGACTCTTCTCCAGTTTCTGTCTCTCCTCTGAGTTCAGAGTCCAGCGCTGCATAGACATGCGGCGGAGCGACGACAGCTGAGGAAGAGCGTCCATCATAGCCGACATCCACGCAGACGCAGACAGACAGGTGTCAGGACGCAGGCTGATGTCCAGCTCCTGCAGCTGCTTCAGTCCTCCTGCTACTCTGAAGAGCGAGACCCAGCCGGCGTCTCCAACACGCCCGTTATACGAAACATCTAAAAGCTTTAGATTCGTCAGCACGCCACGCTTACACGCTGATTCTGTAACAAACACACATGCAAACACTGAACATGTTTTATACAAGCGTGTGATTAAATGATGTCCACTAGACGGCAGAGGAGAGCAGAAACAGCATTACAGTACAGTGGAACCTCGTATTGCAAGTAATCCGGCTTGCGAACGTTCCGCAAGGCAAGCAAAGATTTTGAATCAATTTTGACTTGAAAAACAAGTAAGTCTTGGTTTACATGCACGTGTGTAAAGCAAAATAAAGTCTCATTAGAGGTTAAAGATCCATTTTCTCTCTCTGTATCAGTCTGCAGTGCGCTCACACACACACACATCATTTGATACCGTGCACTTACACACACACACACACACAAGCGTGCACTCTCCGCCCCCTCCCGTCACCTTCACACACACACACTGTGCTCTACACAGAAACACTGCTTTGTCACGATTCTTTTAAAAGGTAAAGTGCAGGTTAATCTGTTTTATTTTTACCTTACAGCAGTGATTCTGTTAGTCTGCGCTCAGTCGAGTGTCATTAGAAAGATTTCCTTTTTTTCCTGTTGTGTGTGTGTGTGTGTAAGTAAGGGCATGGTGTCAAATGACGCGCGCTGCAGGCTCATACAGACGGAGGTGGGGGGTGGGGGAGGTTTACTGTGTAAGATGAGGAGAGGGGAGGGGCTAATTCCACACACACACACACACATACACAGTCTTCTTTAAAGGTAAAGTGCAGGTTCATTTGTTTTATTTTTACTTTACATTTGATATTATTTTTATGTTTTTATTTTTTTGGGCTGTGGAACAAATAATTTGAGTTTCCATTATTTCTTATGGGGAAATACAATTTGGTTTACGAGTGTTATGATACACGAGCCTGCTTCCGGAGCAAATTGTGTTCTTAATCCAAGGTTCCACTGTATGTTTTAAGGATTACTTATTATTCTGGAACACAGAGATAGAAATGTTCAAGTTATTTCTTTGTATAGAAGATTTAAAAGTTGCATAAAAACATAAGAAGAGTTTGTAAAGGTGCTAACTGTACTCTAGAACTATAAAGACAAAAAAAGAGGCTGCTAAGTGAAAGTTTTCTCTTATTCAATAACATTTAAAATGTAATTATAAATGGATAAATTTATCCATTGAAAACAATGTCTAAATAAAAAAGAAATTGTTGAATTGCAGGATAAAAGGAGAATAAACACTTAGGAACTTGTTACTTTAGGAAAATCATCAACCTCATTGTGTAACAGTGACTCGCATTTAATAATTTTACTATAAAGATAAATCACACACACACTTTATTCATTATTTAAGGGATTCAGAGTAAGTTATTAAAGCTACACCCCTGACACCTTTACAGGTTCCACTGCAGTGACGAGTAAATGTACAGTTCAGTCATTTTCAGCTGTAATAAAGAAATCAGTAAAAAATATTTATAGTGTTTAAAACTTAAGCAAGTATATAGATTTCAGACAGCTATAGTGTGACAATATACTGCACCCCCTGCTGTTTATAGCAGGTAATACACTGCATACACACATTTACAGTACACACTTGCATGCTGGATACACAAGACAGTCATCTTGAGTAGACTTTATTAAAGCTACATATAAACCTTAGTGTTGAATGCAGAGTAAACACATACGCAAGTGCAGCAGGTCGTCTGTGTTCAGGTCACAGCTGCTCAGCTTCAGTTCCTCCAGTTTACACTCGGCAGGAAGTCTCTCCACAAACTGCTGCAGATTTCCTCCAACACTTTTATTCCATGACACACTGAGGGTCTGCAGCTGGGGGAGGGACGGTATTATGGCAGCTAAAACACACACACACACACACACACACACACACACACACACACAACTGGGATTATACACATGAAAGCAAAGGCTGTGGACAGGACGCCTCGGCCATCGACAAGTCCTAGAGTTAGGGTTCTAACTTCACCTTACGTAAGAGCGATTCTGTTTAGACCAACTCCAAAATCGAATCAGTTCCTCTGCTGGTTATAATGAGGGACACGCAAATACATAAATTCCCCCAGCACCAAGAGATGGAGAGAAAAAAAAATAGAAAGTGCACAGGGAAAAAAGTAAAAGTTTAAAACATTCATTTAAGCAAAATATTGATAAATCACAGCTAATTAAGTTCAACACTACGTGTCTTTTTAAATGTATTTTTTTTGTTTACCCTCTAAACTGATGTGATGCAATAAACTAAAAAGGCAAGTCACTAAATTTCAACTTTGAGTTCAATCTTGACAATGATAAGCTTTTGCAGTATTTCTGACATGCAGATTCGACTTTCCAGCCAGTTTAATTTAAGATATAACTGTTGTTTCTGGATTAATAGTTCTTGTGCAAAGTGTAATATTCACAAACCTATAATATTTAAAATATAATTTCACAACAATATTGTGTAGTTTAATAAAAACCTGAAGTTTGGGATTCTCCTACCTAAAGCCTGACAGGCCTCAGGACTCAGACTGCAGCTGCTCAGGAGAAGCGTCTTCATCTTGGATCGGGGAAGGACAGGAAAAAGAGACGGGAGCATGGTGCCAATACTTTTGTTACAGGACAGATCAAGCTCAGAGAGTTCACTCAGGGCAGGAACAACCTGGACTGAAAAATAATATTTATATTATTGTGGACACAAGCTATTAATGGACATGATGCTTTAGGCATTTCTGGATATAAATTTAAAAATATAAAAAATATAAATGATAATTTATAAAAATTAAAAATAATTCTCCTTAATGAGCGTGATTGCCGTTGGGAAAATTCTCCCTGACATGGCATGAGGAATAAACCAGACAGGAACCGGTCATCTAGGTGACACCACACAGCAAGATGTAAATCAACCCTTGATGCAGCTGTGTGCGCTGAGGTCACAATCTGGGCAGGCTGAGGATCGTCTTGTCTCAGGTGTGTGTGCTGTTTGCATGTTCATCTCGTGTGGCTTTCCTCAGGGTTCTCCTGTTTCTTTCCTCCCACAGACACACAGTGTGTGCGAGTGTGTTGGGATTCTCAGCACTATGACTTTCACCTACAGCACCGTCGACATGAAGCCAGGGTTGAGATGATGAATTAAATTTATTTTTTACCCCCTAGTGGACAACCAGAGACTCACAGTTTTTTTGTTTAGATTTATTATAATCGTATACAATGAGATTATATATATACACACACACACACACACACACACACACACACTACTCACAATACGTTAGGGATATTGTTATTTACATGAGTGCTTTTCCTATTTGCTCTGAATTTTAATGAAATAAGTAAAAGTTCACTTTGATATTACTAATAATGTAGGAGAAGAAACACCACCGTCTCGTGCTCCTCACTGCCTCATGATGATGTTTTCCACTCTTCCACAAGTGCTACACGCAGTTCTGCCAGGTCACGTGGGGGTGGGGTACGATCATCCAGTCTCTGCTTCAACTGGTCCCAGACGTGCTCTATGGGGTTCAGCTCAGGGGACATTGATGGCCATCCCATATGAGGCACTCCAACTTCCTGAAGTCGAGCCGTGGTGGAGCATCATCATCCATGAACAGAAAGTTGGGGGATGTGCTGGTGGAACTGGGGATGATGATGGGTTCTCTGATGACTCAGAGGTAAGAACGTGCAGTGACTTCTGCAATAACCAAATCTGTTTTGCACTGACTGGTGATGCCTGCCCAGACTGTTGCACCTCCTCCACTAAAGCAAACCCTGGTGACCATGTTGACCTCAGCGTATCGCTCAGCTCGCCTTCTCCTCAACGGTGACCCGACACTCATCTGGTAACCGGGCGTGCAGCTGTGTGGCAGTTACATAACGATGTCTGAGTGCAGAGGTCCTTAGGTACTGGTCATGGTTGCGGTCTGTCACTCCTGGGTCTGTCATGAACTCTGCCAGTAGTTCTGTGTCTTCATGCAAGTCTGCTGAAGACTTTTTGAGGCACACCAAGTTCACGAGCAGCATCTGACCGCCTGCCACCGACCCGAAGGTGTGCCATGGCCAGGTGGCGCTGCTCGTCCGTTAAGTGACGTCGTGTGTTCATGGCTGTTTGAATAATGAGCTTGGAATGACTTACTGACAACACCAGCTTTGTTGAAATTGATGCCACGAGGGTTGTCTTTTGGTATTGGCCCCAACACAAGTCACACCTGTACACAATGAGACCATTACATGGAAAACACAAAATGAGGCGTGTCCATCACCCCAGTACACTCGCCTCCCTATTCCTATCTAAATGTCTGAAGTGAAACAAACACCGTATGTATGACATCCACCGAGTCTCTCACAATATCCCTAACTTATATACACATAAAAGGAGTCTCCCGTGTCAGCGCTATAAACAGACGTATTGCTGTTGTGTGGTAATAATTGTTGTGGGCTTAGAGGAATACATTACACTGTGAACATGATGTTGTGGGAAAATAATTAGTTTCAGCACGTAAAAGTAACACTGCATTTGTCTGTAACACACACACACAGTGTTTATTTCTACATATCGTACTTTGAGAATAAACACTCTGCCCATTTTCTCACCCAGCGTCTGAGCGTCGTCCTCTGTGAGACAGGACATTTGCAGGTCCAAACATTTCAGATGTGTGAGAAAGGACAAACTGGACGCCATGGCACTGAAACCACCTCCACACTCTTTATTACACGACACATCCAGATTCTCCAAACCCACCAGGAACTTCATTTTCTCTCCTGTTGGTGATGGACAGAGCTGATCAGATACAACGTACTGTAAACAATTTCATGTGTATTGTTCAGTGTGCTGTAGCCAAGTTAAAGTTAAGTATAAAACTTTTATGCAAACTATTATTATTTGAAATTGAACTAAATTAAAGAGAGAACACAGTAATAAAACAAATCAATCAGAGTTGAACCCTGGAGTCCAGACACACGGTGCTCTACAAGCAGGAGAAGCTACTGTCAGTCTGACACGTCTTTGTTTTTTTGGTTTGTTTAATTAGATACTGGGGTGTATTCCAGAAAGCTGGGTTGACTTACCATTTGGTAAAACTTAACCTCAGGGTTGATTTACTCCAAACCCGCATAACATGAGTATGTCGGTTCCAAAACCCCTGAGAAGAGAAAGTTTAATCAACCTCCTACTGGTTACCCAGAGTTAATGCGCGTGCACGGTGCTACATAAAGACATTTTCAATGGATCGCCGATTTCACGAGTCAAAATGAAAATCAAAGTGAAAAAAAGCGAGCGGCATACTTCACAGAGGCGGAGTTGGAGGTTTAAATGCAGCATATGAAGAATTTAAGCCAATAATAATGAAAAAAAGCAACACGGCTGCATCGGCTAAAGAAGAGAGTTGGTTTGGAAAAAATAACGGACAGAGTAAATGTGTGAGAGTATTAAATAGCACATTTGACATCGGCTTCCCTTTTATTATACACTGTAAACCCTAATGCTCAAAGTAATTAAACACACTGAGTACCGTTAACTTAAATAATTGCAATTAGGTAAAATTAATAGACCTTTTTGAGTATTCAGAACCTTTTGATATTTTAAGTAATCGTGAGTACGTAAGTAACAGTAACCGTCACCTTAAAATTCCACCTTCTTAAACTCTACAGCGCTCTGGTGGCTCAGTGGTAAGTGTTTCGCCTGCCATGGGAATGACTCGGGTTCGATTCACAACAACTGCCACAATAATATATTTAAAAATATATATATAGTTTACTTAAAATCGGAAACATCATTACTTAAAAAAATTGATGTAACTGATTACCTCAAGTTTTTTAGTTTTGACAACTTAATCGGGTTTACGGTGTGTGTAAAAAGTGTTTAAGTGCCAGACATACTGTGTGAACGGCTCTACACACAGTTGCCTTTCCCTCATGCTCTGCATGACCCACACGGTATAAAAAATGCCATGACGCAAAAAACCCCGAAGTGCTATGTACACTGTAATAAGTTACATCAATTTTTAAGTGATGATGTTTCCAATTTTAAGTAAACAGAAGTGTACATTTTTGAGTTTGTTGAACTTGTTGCAAATTAAATAAACTGCTGGTTCTTTAACCACATCAGACAAGCCAGCGCGGGGATCGAACCCGGGCCGTTCACATGGCAGGCGAAACACTTACCACTGAGCCACCAGCGCTCTATAGAGTTTTACTTGGTGGAATTTTAAGATGACGGTTACTGTTACTTACGTACTCACAATTAATTAAAATATCAAAAAGTTCTGAATGCTCAAAAAGGTCTTAATTTGACCTAATTGCAATTATTTAAGTTAACAGTACTCAGTGTGTTTAATTAATTTAAGCATTAGCAATATGCGGTTTCAAGAGATGTGTTAAGTAAATTAACGATTTCCTTGAAAACCGATAACTCTTACAAATAATCATTAGGAAATTAAAAGACATCAATCCGCGGTCTTATAACTCTCTCCCGGCGAAAAACAAACTCATAATTTGTGGCTCCACGTCCACAGGATCTTCATTAAAAGCGCACGTCATGCTCAATAAACCTCTGAAACAAACTTACCCAGGAACAGAAGCTGCTACCGAGCAGGCTATCTTCAGAGAGCAAGTTGCCATGGTTACAAACATACCCAGAGAGTTACCTCCGTTTTTGGAACCGAAAGTTGAGGATATCCACTAACTTACTCTTAAACTTACCCGGGTATGTCACATAACCTGCTTTCTGGAATACACCCCTGTTATAAACTGAAAAAAAAACATAAATATTAATTTCACTCTGATTCAGACTCAATCTGAACCCAAGTGTCTGATCAGTGTGAAACTGTGATCAGACGAGACATTAACCGTCTGGACAGCAGAAACGCTACGATCATCATTAAACTTCAGATATTATTCAGGAAAATTCCTTTAATTTTTTACAGTGATCCAAAATCATCAAACATGTTCATGAGGTGAATGCCTAGACTGATTATCTGGAGTTTTTTTTTTATAGTTTAACTTGAAGATGAACTCATTCTTCTAGTTTAGGAGCTGCAGCTGTTCCCCCTCAGGTCTCAGCAGGGTGCTGAGCAGCGCTTGGACTCCTGAGCTCATCCTACACAGCTGCAAATATTTCCTAATGAAATTATTTCATGAGAAACACAGTCGTACCCAGGATAGCCAGACTTTCCTGATTCAGTCCACACCTGCTCATCTTCAGAGTTTTCAACTGTGGAGTGGAGCACAGAGACGAGCCGATGTTCTCCAACGCTCTCGCCAGGAGTTTGTTATTGGACAAATCCAAAACCTCCAGACACGGCAGCAGTAAAAGAGCCTCTGCTGTAAAATAAAATAGAAATCAATAATCAATCATGTAAAGATCTTGCAGCTATAGTTTCATCATTCCACCTTGCTGGTTCTTCTCAGCAGGACCATGGCGGTTCTCACCAAGTGCCACGCTGTCTGTCTCTGAGAGCTGGCAGTCGATCAGATGAAGCTCCCTCAGAGAGCAGATGGAGCAGAGATGTTTGGTTAGAAAACGAAGATTTCCTCCCCCGATGCCAGCATTCCAGGACAAATCCAACATCTCCAACAAGGGGACGCAATCCAGAGTCTCTCCTGAAATGACATACGTAATAAATGTCTATAATATTCTAAATATTACTGAATCTGTACAGTTGTACCCTGCGCGTGAGAATCCTGTGGATGTGAAAACAGTCGTGCTTGGGTATCTGACATGCCAATCAACCTTTCTGTAAAAGTAGGAAGATCTGAGGAATCAATGAGGCTTTTCCCCAGGAGGAGGCGCTAGTAAGGAGCCTGGTTTATCAGTTTTTTAATAAAGCTTGTGTAAAAGTAAAAAAAATGTCTGTACCTGTATCCAAATCAAACCTAACTTCTCGCACGTGCATGCTGATCAACACGAATCAGATGTGAACAGACCACATTCCAGTTCCAGAGCTCCCTTGTGGATTTACTGTCTCAGGAGTTTTAAAATGACATGACAGCACGTTCCTAAATTAGGTTTATTGTTTATACAGATCCCCAAAAAATAAATATAGAGTAATATCATGGTTTTAGCTTTCACTACTTGTGAAATACTTGAGTAAGTGGTTCCTTACTAATCATGCTCATGGCACAATTTATTGTTTGTGTAGCCCCACCCACAAAAAGACAAAACGGGAATGGTAGAGTGAAAGAGAATACAGGCACATGTGCTCTTCCTTCCTCCATTCATAGGGTAGCATTACATTTATCCTAGCTGAGCAGCTATTCTTCTTTGTGTTAAGTCATGGGTTAGTTCTGGAATTACTTTCTTTCAAGTTATTACTATGAAGTGACTGATGTGGGAGTTTCTCAAAATTCTGATAAAACTAGTGTGCAAGATTTCCTCTCACCCAGAGCTTCAAGATCTTCAGCCGTAAGTCTGCAGCCGCTGAGTTTCAGAACCTTCAGCTTGCCAAGGTGCTGCATATGGACACTCAGGGCTTTCAGAGAACCTCCAAGCAGATCGTTCCAGGAGAGATCCATCATCTCAAGATGGGTCAGGAATGGCAGCAACGTTCCTGATGGAAGATCAAACAACTGAGTTATGACACAAGGAAGGGACACACAACAACAGCAGCGTGGCTCAAAGCAGAATCTGATCGCTCACCGAGCTCCACCACATCTGTGGCTGTGAGGTCACAATGGCTCAGACTCAGACTCTGGCTGTCTGGGGTTTTGCCGAGCTTCTGGATGAACTGCTTGGCGCGACCCCATCCTTCCACAGATAAGATCTCCATGTCATCGCTGCTGTCTGAGAAATAAATGTTTATGTTTTTAAAACTTTTCACAGGGTTTATTCTTTGTCTTTTACCTCTATCCCAGAAACAACACCAAAGTTAAACTCCAATCCCAAACAAATTTAAACGCACAGTGTCCTTAGTGATCAGCGGTTATGAGTGTGATGGAGTGGCTGATGGTGTTATGGTGGGATGGGTGATGGGGTGATGGAGCTGAAGGTGGTGTTAGTGTGAAATCTTCAGAAGCAGATGAGTTTGAGGGGAGTGCAGGTGAGGAAAGATAGATAGAAAGACTACTTCTAAATCTGACCTCATCGGCATCAGCACAGCATTGTGGGTAATGTCAATAAAGCAGCATGGCAGAAGACAAAAGTTTAAACTAAGAATTTAAATCTCAGAGTTTTATTACTAAATAAATCCCACTTTAGAATATCAGATGATCAAATGGGGTCTTCTGTACCTGCTCCAGGTTTCACACTGTCCTTCTCCTCACTGCTCTCCATCTCTTTCGCCTCAGGAATGCCTCCTCTCTTCTTGTCGTTGCTCTCTGACGGTCGGAACAGACGACCCATGGACGGCTTCTTTCTCTCCATGAATGAGGTTTTCCTCCGGAACTGGTTCATGATCAGGTCAAGAGGAGATCTTTTCTGAGATGCCTCGTGGCCTTTCTGCTGTTCTGCTGTAAGAAACACAGCGAGATTGAACACAAACATGTATGAAAACAAAAGAATATACACAGCAGTGTGTGTTCACTAGCAGTGTGTTTTGGGTACCAGACACCGTAGTGTTTATACGAGGTCACGTTCATTCACTAAAGACGACTGCAGTTTTCAGGCTGCTTTTTTATAATTTTTTTTCTTTCTTTATTTATTTATTTTTATCAAGGGTTATTTCATAGTTTAGGGTTCGTAGTGAACCAAAGAGATTTTTTTAATCATTTTATACACTGAGAATGAGCGAGCGGCGCGCATCAGGGGAAAACTCTGAGAAAATAGGTTTCGGAACAATTTCCATTAAAGTTTTGCTATTTAATAAGTAAATTAAATGAATTGTTTATACAGAATTTTTCCTTTTTTAGAGCGCACTCTTTTCTCTTTTTTTACAGTAAGATTCTTTTTCACTTCATTGATATTGTTATTTTTTAAAGATTTTTCGGGGTATAGTAAACAGAACAGAGAAAAAAAGGTATTTTATTACTAAATACATAAATAAATAAACAGACTGTGTGTGTGTGTGTGTGTGTGTGTGTGTGTGTTAGAGGAATCAAGCTCACCTGAGTCCATGGTGCACCTGCGCGCGGAACCTGTGAGAAAATTAAAGATTAATAATCACTCAGTTAAAAACAAAACACGTCTTTAAACATCATAACGCGGTGACGAACGATTGCGAAAGATTTACAGTATTTTTGTTTGTTTGTTCTCGCAAGAGCAAGTCCAACCCTAACCCTTATCGCTCATTAATCTAATCTAACTCTCTGATATAAACCGGATTTCCGGGCGGGGAGCGTCATTAACTCCTGCGCGTGACCTGAGCGCTATATTAAAAAAGAACATCTTTATCTCGTGTTATCTCATATTATCTCTCTCAGACCCGTAGTGAGGTTATTAGGGACCACCTGGAGCGGCGCGAGCGGAGAAAGTCTGAGTTCCCGGATGTGAGCCAACGTTCTGGTTGTTGCTAGTCACGTGATCGCAACACCAGCATCACGCGCTCAGGTAAATCAATAACAGCACTCTGCTTCACCTGAGAGAGAGAGAGAGAGAGTACAGTGTGTGTGTGTGTGTGTGTGTGTGTAAACCTTTAAGAAATCCTTACATTAACACTAATTCTGCAACAAACTATTAAGAAATCATTGTGTATGTTATATGTTGTAGCGGTGAGAGTGTAAGTTCTAAGCGCTTGTCACTGTACAGCTGGTATAAAAGGGTAGAACAGAGAGAGAAAAGGTGGGGTGGCGCATGCGTGAAAGAGGGGAGTCGTGTCTGTTCCGAGTAGAGAGGCGGGTTACAGTTCTGATCCTGACAACAGTCAAGTTAATAAAGTCTCTACTGGCGCTCGTGCGGTGGTTCCTCTAGCGGTGCGCGCTACAATATATATTACAATACTTTTACCATGAACTTTAAACTTTATACTAGCTTTTAGGAAATATTTGGGGTTTTGATCAAATGTTAAAATAGGGTGAATGTTATACTCTAGGTTGTAATGTGACTAAATTGATAAATATTTTAATTCAAGAGAAATTTTAAAATGATTAATAAATATTTACATTTTATATAAGTCAAATACAATGTGAATGTTATATACATTAAACTAGTCAGCCCATAACTAATCATACAAATTAAGCAATCACACAATTTATTGTGTGTGTGTGTTTATTCCTGTCATTATCTTTAAATTAATATTAATATCCAAGGTGAAAAACTTAA
This sequence comes from Clarias batrachus, assembly GCA_003987875.1. Lineage (NCBI taxonomy): Eukaryota > Metazoa > Chordata > Actinopteri > Siluriformes > Clariidae > Clarias > Clarias batrachus. The sequence goes on from QMIH01002926.1 coordinate 27,121, forward strand.
TGCAAATAAAGATCTAAATTATTTTTCCACTTCACTGTTCTGCTTGGTATATAATTTTTTCATTCCATTATTTGTAGCACATCCCTGTAATTTTTGTGTGTGTAAAAATAAACCTGTAAAATCTTTGTTTTATTTATTTGTAATGTTTTTATTTCTTTATATGTTAATAAATTATGTAAAATTTACCCTAATATATAATGTTGTTGTGTATAAAACATATAGAATGTCATATGTGAGTTTTTTTTTATGTCATAATGACAGAGTGATCGTTCAGAAATAATAAATCAGCTAATTTTAGTGTTTTTTTATTGTTAATCTCAACGATAAATTATAATAGAATAAATCCTAGTAACATAAAAAAAGTGTGAGTGACACAAAGAAAAACATCAGCACACATTATGGATGGTGAAGAAAAGAAGAAAAAGAATAAAGAAATAAAGAAGTACTCTGTGTGTTTATAAGGAGAAAGAAATGTCTTTGACTTTAATATTCCACATGCATCAGGCGCTGAGCCGACGTGAGAAAGCCGATAACACTTCGCTCATAAAGCAGCATAGAAACAGCACAGAGGTAATTTCAGAGCTCCATCAGTCCACACTGTAGGAAAAGACAGATACACAGCTTATACACTCTTTATCTGAGGTAGCAACAACATCATCAGCTCAGTCTGTAAGTGTTTCTGTCCGAGGAATTCAACATTCCGTGTGATTGTCGCCAAGAGCCGCGGCGTGGAGCACGAGCAAGTCCACTCATCCGCTCGCGCTCACGGCACGCTTCTCGAGTTATTTCATTTTTATATTAAACCCTGTTCATCTAAACTGAGAACACACAGGTGCTATCGATTCCTATCGTGTGACAATAACAAAGAAGAATAT
>QMIH01002927.1:5592-23414 GCA_003987875.1 Clarias batrachus
AGGGGAACAGTGAATGTCAAAAGTGTGTATTAAATTTAATCTGCTTTTTGTAGGCTTTAGCTTCTGGGCATCAGTATGCCAAACTTGAAAGACCACAGCTTCAGACATCCAGCATCAGTGTCCATCAACATCTCTCATTTGATGGAGTGAGGAATTCTCTCTCAGGTCTGAAGAAGAGACTCGAGGAATTCTGTGAGGAGGAATTCAACAAAATCCCTCCACATGGTAAGAGGAGCTGTTCCTGCTGGAAAAACACAATGGTGTACATCTTATTTCTTAGCAATGAAACAACTCCGTATTTTAGTTAAAAATATTTGTTTATTTTAACTTTCTTAGAAATTTAAACCATTCAGGTGAGTTTACACAACACAAGCTGAACCATGTCAATCCAGACAAAACATCAGCTCCACGGAACAAACTGCCTTTTTATACCAGCCTATACAACACATGAGTGGCAGAGTTTTATTGTGTGTATGTACATGTGTGTGTTTGTGTGTGTGTGTGTGTGTGTGCGTATGTACTTCTTGCATTTAATGCATGTATWTTGTATTTTTCTGTCCATCTTATCCATGGTTCCAAGCATATAAGGAAGTGGCACCACAGGCAGCCCAGACCTTTATACCATATTAACCAGTTTTTGATGGTATATACTGCCTAAAGTGGTGTCATGATCCACGTCATGTCTGCTGTCTGTTCTTTTTCCCACGCTGTCATTGCTTCTCACGTGCTCATGTTTTTTGTAGTCTGTCAGTCGTATTTCCCATATCTCCGTTTCCACCCGGTCTGCACACCGGTTTCCCATTCTACAGGTGATTACTCCAGTATTGAAAGCACACACCGTGCATGGCTTAACTGTTGGATTATTGCACATTACATACTTCAATTTTTTCTTTTGGATTAAACGCCCGCTCTTTGATCTCCCAGTTATGGAATCTCTGCTTTGATATTCCGCCGACTGAATTTTTGGTTCCGACCTGGCTTACGCATCTTGACCACGCCTCCTTCAAGTCTGCCGTCATCCTCCGCGTTTAGATCCATTTAACTCCGTTATAGAATTATCCAGCTATATTTATCCAACGATATGGATCCAGCAGATTTTGACCGCATGAGATCAGCGCTGGAGAGCCAGAGCGCTCTGCTTGGAGCACATCAACAGGAGCTGCTCAACACTAAGCAGTTGCTTGCTGATGTCACAGCCCAGCTCCAAAGACTCCGACTCTCTCTGGCACAAGGTGGAGCTTCCAGTGAGCAACGAGAGCCATGCCTCCCCACCCCTCCCACCTACGAAGGAGATCCTGGAACCTGTCTCTCCTTCCTCTCCCAGTGCTCACTGATTTTTTATTTTGATTTTTGTCATACGGTATACACGGCACTCTGGAATGCTCATGATCCCTGCTGCTCCAATTACAAGGATTTCGCTAAGGAGATGAGGAGGGTRTTCAACCGTTCATGTCATGGTTGGGAGGCTGGCCGTAAGCTGTTGAAGCTCAAACAAGGCTCACGCTTGGCCTACGACTATGCCACCGATTTCCAGATTCTGGCACTCTCCAGTGGATGGAACGAGCCCTGTGTGATGTGTTCCTTGAAGGCCTGATGGAGGCAGGATCCCAGGCCGAATCTCAGGAYGAACCCATGCAGCTGGACAGAACATGCATCTCCTCAGAGGAGAGACGACGCCGTCGAGTTGAAAGGGTCTGTTTTTACTGCAGAAAATCAAGTCACCAACTTAAAGCCTGTCCATCACAAGGAGGCGCCCCTCTATTAGAGCTTGGAGCACTAGAGGGCATGGCTCCAAGAAGACTCCCAGACCAACGCCGCCTGCTACCCGTCTTCCTCATCCATGAACAGCACACCCACATGGTGCAGGCACTAATCGACTCAGGATCAGACCGCAACCTCATCAACGCAGCTTCAGCCAAGGCTCTGGGTCTCCCCGCACTGCTCTTGGAGACTCACCTCTAGGTTCAGGCCCTCGACGGGAATCCACTTCCATCTATCACTCACAGAACTCCACTTATCAGCCTCAGGGTCTCTGGCAACCACTCAGAGCGGACCTCGCTGTTCATCATGAAGGGGTCTCACGCCACAATTGTCCTGGGGCTGCCCTGACTAATCCACCACAAACCACAGATTGATTGGGCCAGGTATTTGCTTTCGGCCTGGAGCCCATCGTGTTCCAGGACCTGCCTACAAGCTGCCACCACATCGTCTCTCTCCCCCGCCCCTGCATAAGAACCATGAGACCTCATCCATTTTCCTCCAGAATACCATGACCTCAAGGAGGTCTTCAGTAGATCTTGCGCCACCTCTTTGCCCCCCCACCGCCCCTACGACTGCGCCATCGATCTGCTACCGGGCACCACACCACCCAAGGGCCACTTGTACTCACTGTCACCCAAGGAACGCGAGGCTATGAACCAGTAAATCATGGAGTCCCTTGCGGCAGGGATCATTCACCTCCATGTATAGTTTACAGGGGCCTAAATAATATCAAAGTTGCAAATGGCTATCGCCTTTGAACTCCTCCAAGGAGCCAAGATTTTTACTAAACTGGATTTACACAATGCGCACCACCTTGTCCGCATTCGGGTGGGGGACGAATGGAAGATGGCCTTCAATACCGCACCAGGACATTAAAAATACCTGGTGGTCCCCTTGACATTAAAACCAAAGTTAAGCAAGCCCTGACCCATGAGCCCCGGCCTAGCAACGTTCCCCCTAAACGTCTCTTTGTTCCTCTCTCCCTGCATCCCCAGGTTCTGAAGTGGGCCCACTCCTCCAAACACCCCAACACTGCCCAGCAGGTCTCCTCAGACCTCTGCCCTGGGTAGAATACGCCCACAAGGCATCATCATCAACTGGTCTGTCCCCCTTCCAGTGCTGCTTAGGATTTCAGCCACCCCTGTTCCCATCTCAGGAGGAGGTCAACGTCCCGTTCGCCAAGGCCTTCATCCGATTCCGGTTATCGAATTTCCGCTCTCCCTTTTGACTACGGCTGTCGCCTTCCGTTTCTACTTTCATATTCCGCCGACTGAATTTTTGGTTCCAACCTCGCTTACGCATCTCGACCACGCCCCCTTCAAGTCTGCCGTCATCCTCCGTGTTTGGATCCATCTCGCTCCGTACCCGTGTGAGACAAGGGGTAGCAGATCCTAAATAGCATCAGCTGCTCATCAGTCTGTAGCCTAGGGGTTCTAAAATGGAGGAGGCCGTGCTCCTAAATGTCCCCCACTATCCTAATGGCAGCTAGCTTGTCTCTTTGCCGTCAAGCTGATCTGTCATCTCAGTTATCAAAACAGATAATCCTGGAAATTATGTGGAAGTTTTATTTATGATTTGGAGATAAAGTTGCATAAAAAGTTCTCTGCCAGTTTCTGCATCTCAAAGACATTATATAAACTTCCATTTGGACCTGGAAACTCCAGCAAGGAGAAGAACCATAAAGTAGCCAGGTAAATGGGTTTGATCCATCTCCTTCCACCTTGTTCCAGAAACACGCCTGGATGGATTTCTGGATGGACTCTGTGAAGAAAAGCTCAAAAGAAGCCTTGATGTCCTGCTCATGTGTAACTGTGAATATTTATATATAAACAGAAGCAGAAGGTGCAATACATGTGTCGTGTGATCTGCAAATGTTCAAATGTTCAGTGTGGTTGGTTTTTGGTTCTCCAACATATGTGTGAAGGAAACAAAGCAAATCCAATCAGTTGAGTCCTATGTAGAGATTTGATTGAGAGTCCATATAGTCTGCAGGAGGAAGTTTCTCCTCAGTCTCTTTGTGTTGGACTTTAGGGAGCAAAATCACTTTTCAGACCACAATAGAGAGAACAGTCCATTGTTAGGGTGGCTGAGGTTCCATACGATCTTCTTGGCCTTGGTCCAGCACTGCTTGCTGTATATTGAGTGCAGCTCAGCTCATCACACCACTCTCTGAGGAGCTTGTCTGTCCTGCATGGTGCTGTTCCTTAACCAAATTCAAATTTTGTCACATAAACAGTCATACACAGTATGATATGCAGTGAAATACTTATAAAATTCAATTTCACCATTTTTGACATCCATTTCTTCACTTAAAAGCTGCTTTTTCTTGTTCTGGTCCTGGGTTGTTGATGGGCTGGTCCTACATCTCTTCTTCATTTTGAAACTACAGTAGCTGATGCTTAGTCTCATCCTCTTCTTCAGATTTGATTGAGGATGTGATCCTCAATGTGATCCTCACATTCTGAAACTTCTTCCTCCACATCATAGTTAAAAGCGTATCCCTCTTACAAAATCAATTGGAATGCTCTCTGAGCAGAGAATATTTTGGCCATCTTGATCAGTTGTTTTAAGGAGCCACACTGGCAAAGCTATATCTATCGTGCCTGGTCCCAATTTGCAGCAGGAATGAGCAAATAAAGATGGGTTCCCACAAGTGTGTGGGAATGTGAGAGCAGACAGGTGTTGGTGCTTGACAGGGGGGTTAACAGGGTGTGTGGTCATTGACAATGAGCCAAGGCCAATGTTTCTGAGGTTGAACAAAAATATTGATTATATAATTTTTTTTTCTATCAAAAATTGAAAATGAGTCCCACAGTTCCAAACACTACATTAAAAAAAAACAAGGGTTAAAATGCATAATATTGCTGTATTACTTTAAACTGTTTCCCAACTTGATGATGATTTTTGCCTTTATTTCACTTTTTCTTTCTAYAGCTGCAGCAGKTCAGATCTTTTCACCGCCAGAGCCACAGAGCAGAGAAGAGTTTCTGAAATGTAAACACACACACACAGACACACACAGACACACACACACACACACACACACACACACACACATATTGCTCCAGGTTTATGAAAATAATACTTAAACTATTTAAAATTCATTTAAAATAAAAGGAAGAAACTTAATTAATTAATTAATTAAACCCAACATGTTCACCTTATTCAGTTTGTTTTTCTCTTTTATTTTAGATTTCTGTTATCTGACTCTGGATCCCAACACGGCACATCATAACCTCATTCTGTCTGAGAAGAACAGAGCGGTGAGACACAGCCTTAGCAAGCAGCAATACTCTGATCATCCAGAGAGATTTGACTCCTGGTGGCAGGTGTTGAGTAAGGAGAGTGTGTGTGGATGCTGTTACTAGGAGGTGGAGTGGAGCGGTGGTGTGTCCATATCAGTCTCATATAAAGACATCAGCAGGAAAGGACGGGGTAATGAGTGTGGGTTTGGGAGCAACAACCAATCCTGGATTCTGTGGTGTTCTTCTTCTTCTCTCTCTTTCTATCACAACAACATTAAAACTGATCTCAGAGTTCCATCATCCTCCAGAATAGGAGTGTATGTGGATCACAGTGCAGGAACTCTGTCCTTCTACAGCGTCTCTGACACCATGAAGCTCCTCCACAGAGTCCACACCACATTCACTCAGCCTCTGTACGCTGGATTTGGGTTCTACTGGTGGTCTGTTTCTACTGTGAGTTTGTGTGATCCAGAATTAAGTGTGTAGTGTTTTGTGTAAAATTCCTGAGGAAAGAACTGTGTTGAGATTTGGTACATCAAAGCTTAAACATTTTCACAAAACCCTTCAAATTAAATTAACCTTGATTAAATTCATCCTTAGAGCTCAGCATAGGCTTCACTTTAGAGTTACTTTACATTTACATTATTGAAACTCTTACACAGTTAGAAACATATGATTAAGTGTGACCAAACACACATTGATTCTTATTATTATCTTGTAAGACCAAATTCTGTGGGGGTTTATAAGGTTCAGACTGTTTGCTATTTATTCAGCAATCCCTTAATCTCATTAAATAACTAMTAAACCATATGTTCATTCTGGATGATGATTGGCTGCCAGATACAGAATCATGTCGATCTGAGAGTTTGGAATAGTATTTTATGAATCAAAAACACACAATAATAAAAATGTCCCCCTTGTGATGACACTTGTGTTCATCTAATTTATTATTGTCATTTGTCATTGTCATTTGTGATAAGAAATTTTATATGAAGCCACAATGACTCACTTCAGATGTGTCTTTGAGAACCCTGGAGAACCAGGAGGAAACTCACACTGACTCATGTCATTTTAGCTCTGTGTCATTTTACCATTGATAACAATGAAWCTCCTGAAAAGCAGAAGAAGGCAGTCTGTAATAGCCTTAACAGAAGCCTTTATCTAACAGTAGACAGTGCAGGATTAAAACATCATAGATCAGAAATCTCATTAAAATCAGAGACGTAGACAAAGGGAGAGGAGAGCACACTGGACAAGTTCACAAGTACTGAATGGTCCACATACTGTATATTTTCATATGAATGCACAGGAAATGAGTGGAGTAATTGAAGAAGTGATTTAAGAAGCCCTCTGGTGGGTAAAGGTGAAGTAAAAACTGATCACAATTATTTAAAAAGTACACGCAGTGTGTAAAGGCTTATGGCTGCCAGCACCCCAACTGAAGAGATATTTATTCATGTTTCGAGTAGCTGCTTGAGAAAAAATAAGTATTTTAATTCAAACACTCAAAGTTCGAAATTTAGACATATTCAGAGCACTTTTATAGTGAGCATTATTATAGAGAAATGTATTTTTGTCAGGGATAACCTCTAGAGGGCGCCAAAGCGCCCTGTGTTTTTTGTGAGTAGTCCTTTTTTAGTTTTTTGTACGTCATTTCCCGGTTTTCAACTCGGTCAGGTCACGTGGGCGCGCACCTGATCCGAGTTGATAATTAGTTTCATTATATAAGTTGTGTTTGAGTTCTAGGTCTTGTCTTGCATTTGTTACARTWAGWTWAARRGTAAATGTCTYGTCTGTTTATACGTGTTTTAGTTTCGTTTTGCATATCAAGTGTTTTGTTTCATTTATTTCCCTGTTGTTATGTTTGGTTATAATAAAATAAATCGTTTCCCTGAAAAACCTGGATCCTCTGCATTTATGCCTCGCACAACCCCGGAGCGTGACAATTTTTTATACATTCATTTAATCTCACTGTAATTTATTTATCTTCACTGAAAAACAAAAGTAAAGTCAAAATATTAATGTAACTTAAAATTAATAACAATATATTTAAATGTTGCATGTGTGTGTGCATGTTTTTATATACTGAATAAAACAGTTATTTAGTTAAAACGATTTCTACAACATGATAAAATGTCAAGATGAATGGACTAATGAAAGGATAATGACACTGTTCTGTGTGTCAGTGTTCAGTAGCACTTATGCAAAGAATTGGAATTCACACAGGACAGCAGTGTGAAAGATGGTGATTGGATATTGTGATTTTTATTTCCTTAGCATAAATTTGCATAAATTAAAAGTTAATACAGTGGAAGCTTGGATTACGAGCATAATTTGTCCCCCATAATTTGTTCCGGAAGTGTCTCATATTCCAAAAACACTCGTAACCAAATAGACTTTTCCCATAAGAAATAATGAAAACTCAAATTATTCATTCTACACCCCAAAACAATAATACATAAAAATAATTAATACAAAATATAAAGTAAAAATAAAACAAATTAACCTGCACTTAACATAAAAAAAAGTAAAAATAAATCCAGACAGTTAAGTGTTTCCATTTGTATTGTATTTTCCATTTCGTGTATTTGTATGTGTGTGTGTGTGTGTGTGTGTGTGTGGAATTAGCCCCTCGCCTCGTCTTAAACAGTAAAACTCCTTCTCCCTCCCACACCTTGCTTTTTAAGTTTCACAACTAATATACACAATGCAAACACTGTTTTAACAGGGAAAAAAAGAAATTTCTCTAATGACACTCGTGTGAGTAACGGAATGACTGCTGTAAAGTAAAAAATAAAAAATAACAAATGAACCAGCACCTTACCTTTGAAAAGAACATTTACAATCACAGTACATTTGCAATGAATTTTCTCCTTTAATTTAGATTTCTGTTAACTGATTCTGGATGTGAACATTTCACACAATAAACTCATTCGATCGAGTAGAACAGAGTGGTGAGATATACGGAGAGAAAGAATGGGTACCCTGATCATCCAGAGTGACTTGATTACTAGTTTCAGGTACTGAGTAAGGGAGTGTGTGGATGCTGTTATTAGGAGGTGGAGTGGGAAAGTGATTGAGGTGTGACCATATAAGAATCATATAAGGACATAAGCAGGAAAGGAAAAGTAATGGGGCTGCTTTTGCACTTAACAGTCAGTCCTGGAGTCTGGAGTACATTTTTTCTCTCTCTTTCTGGTATAACAACATTAGGACTCCATCATCCTCCAGAATAGGAGTGTACAGTATGTGAATTACAGCGCAGGAACTCTGTCCTTCTACAGCATCTCTGACACGATGAAGTCCACACCACATTCATTCAGCCCCTGGCATTTTAAAAATAAAAATAAATAAGAACCTCCCCGGGAGCCATCAYGTTATTGTGGTGGGCAGGTTTGCATGTCCTGATGAACCTGGGAGGTGATTTGTCTGGAGCCATGTGCTCCTCATAGGGCCTCCCAAGGCAAATTGGTCTCAGACAAGGGACCAGACTAAGAATGGTTTGAATTGGACCCCATGCAAAAGTGAGGAGGAAGTAAAGTGACCCTGACTGAAAGAAGCCCGGGGCCAATGTCTGAAGTTAAACCTGGACAGCGGCCAATGCCAGCCTGGCATTGGGGACACTTTCCCACTCCACCTCCTAATAACCTCATCCACACAGATGTGGGTGGCAGAGGCTGGCATTGGGGACAAGGAATGTGCAGCACTTCTCTGTTGGGGAAGGAGCTTTAAATAGTGCAGTAGGTGGAGCAAGATCATTTAGATCTTTCCTCTACAAAGAGCCTCGGCTTATTCTAAAGGAAAACTTTAATCCACGCACACACACTGTTTTCCTTTAACTTGGATATGGGTCCATGTATGGACACCTCAGAATAAGAGTGGTATAAATACACTTGTTTAACAGCTCACCTTTAGACTAGACTAGCCTCTGTGCTCTGTGTAATAAACGATCAYCTCCTACTGAACCCTGGCTCTATATTTACAGCATCTAGTCCAGAAAGATTTACAATGGTTTACACATAGATTGAGATAACAGTTTACACTGTTGTACAGAAATAGAAAGTTCAAACAGAGAGTTCAAACTATTACTTCATTACGATTATACAAATCATTTACATATTTCAGCAAAATTACTTCATGTTTGCTTTTCATCCATCTTAATAATTTCTAAAATGTGTATAAATGTGGCAGTGCTAGCTTAAAACTTTATATTCATAAAATTGTATGACTGTAATGATGATTCTTTGTACTTGGGTAATCCCACTCTGTTTAAACATTTATTAAACTCTAATGAACTCTTAAGAATATTTTATTACTTACACAAGATTTGGTGTTGTGGTATCACTGTACTGAAATATTATGATTAACAGTTTAAGATCGTGTTCCAAAGCACCAGCTTGAGGATTTTAGGGAATACATATTTTCTTCTCAATTTTCATGTTGTTCATTTACAATTAGACACTGAATCTAGACGACTGTGGAAAGGACAACAACACTGTGGTCAATACTGAAGCTAGTGTTGGAGAAAAAAAAACACCTAAAGGGGGAGGGATCCCTGGGGTTAGTAAATATATATATATATGTGGAAAAATGTTCAAATTAAATCACTGGGAAACTTTACTGGTCAGGACAAGGTTGAGATGAGATGAGAAGGACACATTCTTACTGGATCTGAGATCTTTTGAAATGTGTTGCAGCATGTACATGAGTGGGAATTACTTTATAACCCTTTCAGTATTGTTATTGATCATGACAATTAGGGATATGCTTTTTTAAAAAGGGATAACATCATTGCTTGTGGGTTTATTAAGCTACACTACGCAGCTCTTGAAATGAGTGRCAAGCAAGACACAGACAGTTTGAGAGCCACCCTGCTAGGCTAGGTTACCAAGACAAATAAACTAGAGAGGGATGCATAACATTTACTGACATCACATTTGGAGAGGAGATAACACAAGCTCTCATGGAAGTTGTCCACATTGCCACAGCCCCTTTTTTTGCACAKGTACTTAAATTATATGTATGTACTGTGAATGGTTAGTGAAACCGAGGAAATGGTTAAAATGGCTAACAGTGTATTTATAACTTCTACAGTATGTGCTCCTCCTCCTCCTCCTATCTCTCATATACACCAGGAACCAGGAAGTAACTCCTGATTTCAGGAAAAAAAAAATCTGATCCCTCATTCTCAGTGTGTGAGAGCAGGAACATGGCTGAGTCCAGTATTTCAGTAGATCAGCTTTCTGTGGATCAGTTCATCTGTCCAGTGTGTCTGGACCTCCTGAAGGATCCGGTGACTCTCCCCTGTGGTCACAGTTTCTGTAAGGTGTGTATTAATGACTGCTGGGATCAGGAGGATCAGAAGGGCGTYTAYAGCTGTCCTCAGTGCAGAGACACTTTCACTCCAAGGCCTGTTCTACGCAGAAACAACATGCTGGCTGAAGTGGTGGAGAAACTGAAGAAGAAGACTGAAGTCCAAGCTGCTTCTCCTGCTCACTGTTACGCTGGACCTGGAGATGTGGAGTGTGATTTCTGCACCGGGAGGAAATACAAAGCCGTCAAGTCCTGTCTGGTGTGTCTGGCTTCTTACTGTGAAATTCACCTAAAACCTCATCTAGAACTTCCTGAATTGACAAAACACACATTAATTGAAGCTTCAATAAAGGCTTCAGGCGAAGAGAAGATCTGCCCTGAACATAACAAAACGATCGAGATCTACTGCCGTACTGATCAAACCTGCATCTGTTATTTGTGTACGATGTATAATCACAGAGGACACGACACCGTCACAGCCGCAGCAGAAAGAGCTGAGAAACAGGTGAGAATGAGAAACTTTAATTATATTTTGGGGCTTTTGTAGTAGCTTGTTAATATATTGTGTGTACTGGATATTGGAGTGCTATGTTAACTTTCTGTGACACACACAGACACAGGGACAAAGAGAATTTTTCATACTGTATACTCGTTTTTGTGAAGAATGCTATGTAACATTTTCACATTTCACACAATATATAGCACTGGGTGTGGTGTTTATCTCCATGGTGCCGGTGTGATTGTCACTGACCTGTTTCAGCTCTGACTCGGGTGTGTCACTGCTCTGGGGGTCAGTAAACTCTCCTCTAGGCTCTAGCTTCCAGTTGTTCTCTCATTGGCTGTCTCCATGCTCTAGTCTGGCTGAGTCACTGTCTGAGCTCCCGGGCTGTCCAGCTCTATGCTTCAGCCTTTTGTGCCCGATGTCCCCGCACTCAAAACACCTGAGCCACTCCGTGGTGGCAAAGACAGTGTAGCTATTGTCACTATCTTCACACGCTAACATTTAGAATCCCTTTCTGGTTGTTTWAAAATAATTACGAGTTGTCTGTGAGAGGACAAAACATGTTTCACAGTGAAATCTTTGCATCCCAGCAGGATAGGTCTCATTTTGCTGCTGAATTTTCTGATTATGTTTGGTTGCTACAACTTGCTTTACTCTGAGACTGCAGTTCCATTTCAGCCCCAAACTGTAAAGTAAGATTGAATTCAGTCAGGGTTCTGTGCAGGGCACTTCCACCCTATCCACCCTAACACCATATGTTAGGTCCCTTTTGTGTTCATCTCATTTGTTTTTAGTTATTTTCAGGTGCAGATAAAGGAGCTCTGAGTAACTCAGACCCAAATAAAGGGTCAGTATGATAAAAGAGCAAAGCTCAGGAGGCCTAGTGTTACTTCTTCTATCAGTTCCAGAATCTTCTCTTTCATATCTTTATATCTGATGCATCTACACTGCTTTCTCATTTCCCAGAAAACCAACAGAATAACATTTCTAGGTTGATACTGGATTTTCCTACATTTCTTGGTGAGATTCCTTCTTCTGCATCATATCCAAGGACATGTAAACAAGGCATTGAACAGCATGTATATTGGGTTAATCTACAATAATCAGCTGYTATGAAGATGGACGTTGGTTGTTTGCTGAAATGCGGCATGTCTTTGCTTTGTTTAGGTCCTGAAGTCCCAACATACATGTCTCCAAATCTGACTGCATGTATAAGTTCTGTACTAATTACCAATGACTGAATGTATTTGGTGTTTCTTATTCTTTTCCCTTGCACATGTACAGTGTATACAATACCGTAGATGATTTCATAGATTGTGGGTCCTTAAAAATTTGCTACTAAACTTGATCTCCTTAAAGGCTATTGACAAGTTTCTCTGATTCCCCATGCTTCATCCATAAATATCAGACTTTGTTAAACAAGACATTTAAAAAACAACTGTCATGATTATTATTTTTTGCAATACAGTGATGCTATATTGCTCAAAATGTTTCAGCTACCTTATAAATAAGTTAAATAAGGCAAATCAATATAATTCTTTCTCGTTTTAATAAAGTTTATCTTCACAACATACACTCAAAAATATTTAGGCCTAACAATTAAGATTTATGCATTTTGATTGCATATAAAATTTCCATCCATTTAGATGACATATTTTTAGCATAACCAAAGTAATAAACTTTGCGATTATTATTCGCAAGTTATATGTAAATGAAATGAGCAAGAATGAGATTTATGTATAATTCATAATGAAGAGAATTATGTATTATTACATAATAAACCCAACTTATTTTAAATGCATTTAGATCATTTTTAATAATAAACCCAATTTATTAACATTAATATATTTTTTATTCCTCCCAAATCCCAATATACAATACAATGCAATAAAAAAACAGCAAACCACCTTGTTTCATATTTTACGCTTCAAGGCGTATTTTAAGAATAACAACCAAAAACCGGATGAAAAAACAAATTGGTAGCAAAACATACTAGCCAGTGCTATAGAAGTTTCCTTAAGAACGGTACGTAAGAAATGTGGTGATGTAAATATGTTAGACAAATGTGCAACTTTAAACCTATGTCAAATTGCACTCTCTCTCTCTCWCWCACACACACACACACACACACACACACACAACTATACAGCAAAAATATATTAGTATAAAGCGCTGAAATTAAAGCGCCTCATATCGGCGCACGTTTTGCGCAGCGCCCCAAAAGCAGCGCTTTTTTAGSGAGTATAAATCAGTTTGTTGTATTTCTAGGGGATTATGTGACGAGAAACTGAATAAAAATAAATCTCTTATAAATTCATAAATCATCACGCGCGCGTTCATCTGCCTCTAGATCAAAACTCCGGAAAGTGAAAGAGGGCGCGCGCCGCGGGCTCACGCGGACATTTTAGTCACTAAAAGGCTTATTCACAACTACAGTTCAGCCACACACAGACACCACGCATCGTGCTACAGTATGTTGTTGTTTGTCTTCTAAGTATTTTATGAATGAAATAAAGCTTCTGAATAAACTTGCTGAATAAACACTGCATTTTTAAAAGCGAAAGCGCGCGCGGTGAGCAGCTTTATTTATTTCATCATTCCAGCCATTCGTGGTCAAATAATTATTCACCGCTGGACACAAACACCAAAGAAGCATGTTAATAATAATCATAATAATAATAATAATAATCATAATGTTTTTTGCTGTTTATGTCCAGCGTTGAATGATCATTTGAAACTGAAGCGCTTCGTGTGGATTCATGTCACGAGTCATTTTATCATGGAGAGATTAAATATTTTTAAAAATGGTTTTTGTTCCTTCATTCAAGCCCTTCCTGTTCTGTTGGACACGGGCATGCATCAGCACATCACTCCCCCAAACAACACAGCAATTAGCATTTACTTACACTGGCGATCAAAATTAGAGAACAATTTATAAACAATTGAACAATTATGAAATAATGTCATCTTCACTGCTCAACAGTTGAAGGAGTTTTTGTCCTGTTTATTCCATGCTACCAGAACACCTTTCCCACAAAATAACTAAGGCATTTTCACCACTGTCTTACAGCTCTCATACATGTCCTGCACCACTCTATCATACTTCTCTGCCACTCCAGCCTTCCTTATACAATACCACAGCAAATCCCTCGGCGCCACTTAGTCCTCTGCTCTGCCTTTGTCCTCTTCACCTTCCTCACCACCAGGGTCATTTTACACACCACCAACCTGTGCTGTCTGGCTACACTCTCCCCTACCAATACTTTTCAGTCACTGATCTCCTTCAGATTACAACATCGACACAAGATATAGTCCACCTGAATGCTTCTGTCTCCACTCTTATATGTCACCCTATGTTCCTGTCTCGTCTGGAAGAAAGAATTCATTACTGCTATTTTCATCTTCTTTGCACCATCTGTCATACAATGTTTCTGTTCTGAAGTCCAMACCTGCCCATCACATTCTCATCACCTCTGTTTCCTTCCCCAACATGTCCATTAAAATCTGCACCAATCACCACTCTCTCACCTCTGTGGATGCTCTGCATCACTTCATCTAACTCACTCCAGAATTTCTCCTTCTCTTCGAACTCACATCCTATCTGTGGGGAATAACCACTAACAACATTGTACATCACACCATCAATTTCCAGCTTCAGACTCATGAACCTATCTCATACACTTTTCACCACCAGACCATTTCTTACAGACTCTTTTTTCAAACAACTTGAACCCTGCTCTTAAGCTCCTAAGTTTCTAGCCTTGCTGCCTTTTCCATGAGGTCTCCTGGACACAGAGTATATTCACCTTCCTTCTCTGCATCATGTCAACCAACTCTCTTGCCTTCCCTGTCATTGTCCCGACATTTAAAATCCCTACTGTCACTCCTAAACTCTTGCCTTTCCTCTTCTCTCTCTGCCTATGAACACGCATTCTTCCTCCTTCTTTGACCAACAGTAGCCCAATTTCCACAAGCACCCTTTAGGTCAACATCACCGGTGGCGGTCGTTGTTAACCTGGACCACGACTGATCCAGTATGGAAGTCCTGTTAATGATTTGCATCATTTGATTTTGGCAAATGTTTTACGTTGGATGTTCTTCCTGCCACAACGCTCTGAATTTATCCAGATTTGGGACTGGCACAAGAAGACACTGGATTGTGCCCCCTGTGGTCACATTCAGGCCAAGTCTGTCCAGTGGCGGGGAAAAAATTGCCATTAAGGACTTACCAGTCCCATCCACCAGGGAGGAACTGTGAACGTTCCTTAGTATGCCTCGGTCCTGCCACAGGTTCTGTAGGAATTTTGCAGCTGTGGTAGCTTCCCATAAATTTAGATTTAGTCACCCTAATGCTTTTCTGTGGAATTAGTACTCCTGATTTCATACTTCATAAATAGTCAAATCTAACTGGTCTGTCCTCAGAGTGAGTTAAAGGAGAAGCAGATGAAATCCCAGCAGAGAATCCAGGAGAAGCAGAAGAAGGTGCAGGAGCTGAAACAGGCTGTGAACACTATAAAGGTGAGCAGTGAGCAGAGACAGAGCTGCTCCTAGAAACACACACAACATGGACAACATGGAGACATTTAGAGTCGCAGTAAGAGAGGGAATGATAGATGAGCTTTACATCCTGTGTGTGTGTGTGTGTGTGTGTGTGTGTGTGTGTAACAGCTGAGTGCACAGACAGCAGTGGAGGACAGTGAGAGGATCTTTACTGAGCTGATCAGCTCCATGGAGAAAAAGCGCTCGGAGGTGACGGAGCTGATCAGAGCTCAGGAGAAGGCTGAACTGAGTCGAGCTGAACGACTCCTGGAGCAACTGGAGCAGGAGATTGCTGATCTTCAGAGGAGACTCACTGAGCTGGAGCAGCTTTCACACACACACGATCACATCCAGTTCCTCCAGGTAACACTCACTGTCTGATCTACACACACAGCTGTTCCTCACACACTCTCTAAAACACCTCTTGTTAATGGAACAGTTGATGTCTCCTGATGTCACAAGTGTGTTTTACATTTAATCTGCTTTCTGTAGACTTTAGCTTCTGGACGTCNAGTTAAAGGAGAAGCAGATGAAATCCCAGCAGAGAATCCAGGAGAAGCAGAAGAAGGTGCAGGAGCTGAAACAGGCTGTGAACACTATAAAGGTGAGCAGTGAGCAGAGACAGAGCTGCTCCTAGAAACACACACAACATGGACAACATGGAGACATTTAGAGTCGCAGTAAGAGAGGGAATGATAGATGAGCTTTACATCCTGTGTGTGTGTGTGTGTGTGTGTGTGTGTGTCCTAACAGCTGAGTGCACAGACAGCAGTGGAGGACAGTGAGAGGATCTTTACTGAGCTGATCAGCTCCATGGAGAAAAAGCGCTCGGAGGTGACGGAGCTGATCAGAGCTCAGGAGAAGGCTGAACTGAGTCGAGCTGAACGACTCCTGGAGCAACTGGAGCAGGAGATTGCTGATCTTCAGAGGAGACTCACTGAGCTGGAGCAGCTTTCACACACACACGATCACATCCAGTTCCTCCAGGTAATAGTCAATGGGCCTCATGCAAAAAGCAATATATTAACAAAATTACTCYTATTTTTAACTATATCTACTTTTTTTTAAATTTCTTTGTATTTATACATTTCTTGGCTCACACCATGTGTTATTAAACCACTCAATCACTCCACGCCTATCCAGTTTTATCTGTATACAGAGTCACAGGGGGCCTAAAGCCTATCCCAGAGCCCTAGGTCACAAGGCGGGGTACACCCCGGACAGGATGCCAATTCATCACAGGGCACACACATACACACACAAACTGGTATGCTCACACACTACGGGCAATTTGACAACACCAATTAGCCTAATCTGCATGTCTTTGGACTGTAAGAGGAAACCAGAGTACCCAGAAGAAACTCACCAAGCACAAGGAGAACATGCAAACTCCATGCACACAGACMCGGAGCAGGCATCTAACCTGGTCCCTGGAGGTGAAAGGCCACAGTGCTAAGCACTACATAATCATCCTGCCATATCATCATACCCCTTTTTGCATATTAATTAACTGTTCATCCCTCGGCTGACATGGCATTTACAACATCTTGGGTCCTTTGCAATCACAGCGTTTTAGATTGATCTGTAACACCAGTGCTTACACTTGAGATCTGGCGCTAACATCTCTTGGTTTTTTTTTCTCTTAACAAAAATAAAAGAAAAATTGAATATAAATTTTAAAGAATGTTGCTGCATGACATCACTCTGCAATAGACTCATCCTTCATCCAGGGTGCACCCTGCTTCATGCTCTTAGTCCTCTGGCATAGGCTCCAGGCTTTCTATAACCCTGTACAGGATAAGTGGTGCAGAGAATGAATAAGCGAGTGAGTGTTGTTGATCTACAGAAACAGTTATTCTTTACAAACACTCTCTAAAACATTTCTTACTAATTAATTACAAAATAGATCACCTGATCACAAAACTGATGATCTGAAAGTAAATATAAGTACTAAATCCTTATACTTTTATAGAAATGTAACGGAGTGAGCACTTTGTTTACYTATGCTGCTTTCTTCAGACTTTAGYTTCTGGACGTCACTCTCCTCCAATAGACAGGCCAAATTTTCAGACATCCAGCATCAGTGTCCATCAACATCTCTCATTTGATGGARTGASGAAYTCTCTCTCAGRTCTGAAGAAGAGACTCGAGGAATTCTGTGAGGAGGAATTCAACAAAATCCCTCGAAGCGGTAAGAGGAGCTGTTCCTGCTGGAGAAACACAATGATGGACAATACAGTATATACAATTCCCAAGATACAAAAAGTGATTCAGAATCTTTATGTGAAATCATTATTTTTGCTGCCTGCTCTGCTCTCCATTCCACAGTGCATCATCTAAATCTGTTATTTCTTATAAGTAATTTTACTTAACTCACACTTCTAAATAATACAATTAATAAAAACAAATATTTAAAATGAATAAACTGACTGTATCACTTTAACCTGTTTCCATCTTTTACA
>QMIH01002927.1:29750-46321 GCA_003987875.1 Clarias batrachus
TGTTGTTGTTATTATCATTGTCAATGTAATGTATTGTATATTTCTGCTACTTAATCTGTGGGAAATGTCTCATGTGTTTTGTGTATGATATTTGTAAAAATCTATTTTCAACAATTCCCTTTTCCTGGAATCTTCACTTCACGTTTTCTTCAACCATGCTGTGTGGAAATAAACCTATTTAAGATGTGTTACGTTAACAATATCACATTTGCTCAAATATAAAAACTCTGAAATTTGACCTTTCTAGGTGCTGAAAAATTAATATCACCTGATTTTTTTTAAATTAAGAAAAAGAGAGAGTAAACAAAGGAACAAGAAAGAGGATAAAYAAAGGAACTAATGAGGTTTAGAAGTCTCAGTGATGAGCTGGTGAAAAGGTTTGAACAGAGAAACCAATTTCCTGTTTGTTCACTAAGTCATTTGAAGTCTTACTGTCACAACATTTCATCATACTAACAACTACTAACCCACAGACATGTAGCAATTCCTGGACTGTTTAATTTTTATGAATATATATTTGATATATCATTTGATTATTGTTACACTTGTGCCACCTCAGTCTCAGGGAATAAGATGTGGTTCTCCGGATTACTGAGTAGCCGCCTAAAATCACCTGTGTCTCCCCAATGTGTCTCACTATTTAAACCAGTCGAACCCGTAGCACACTGTTCGCAGACTCGGCTGGGGAGTTATTTTGTTGTCTTTTTTTGGTTTGTTTGTTGAGTGTTATTTTGTTACTTTGATTTTGGACAATCTTTCATTAAGAAAATAAATAAATAAATATTGATATTGTTCTCCCTGCATTTGCATCCGCCTCCTAGTTCCAGCATCATGACAGATGAGCGAACCTTTCAGGACGCAGCAGGGACCCCCCTTCCCGAAGATGCCCCCCGATTCACGAATATCTCCGAGGTCAACAAAGGGAGATTGATGCCCTGGCACAAACCATGGGTGAAGTAGTGAAGGGTTTGAGTTGGGATCTATGGAATACCGGATGGATCCAGAGCGCCGCAGGCAGCTGGAGCCGGTAGGTGACAGGGTTAATCCAGAGGTTTTATGCGGTATGGTCCAATGAATCTTGGTGACAACTTTCTTGATTCAGCCTGCAGGTGTAGGTTTTTTATTGATAGCCATACCTTGTCACCTATTTGGTAGATTTGTCCCGGTGAGTGTAGACGGCGATGTTGCAGAGTCTAGCGGCTGTTAGCCTGTTGAATGGCGTCATTAGCTTGTCTCCAGAGCCGTCGACACCGGCGAACCAACTGTTGGGGTTGACGGTACGTCCACCTCCAGTTCTTGATGGTCGAACATCAAGATGATGGGCGAGTCAGAGCGGTTAGTGGAGCGGCAACGGTACTGTAGTCCCAGATAAAGCATCAATAGAAATTGGCAAACCCGAGAAATCGCTGGAGTTGCTTAAGAGTCTTGGGTAGGGGCCAATGACTCACAACTTCCAGTTTCTGCGGGTCCATGGCCACACCCTGGGAGGAGATGACAAAACCCAGGAACGTGGTGGAGCGCTCGTGAAAAGCGTACTTCTCCAACTTACAGTACAGCTGGTGGGCGAGCAATCTCTTTAGAACCGCTCTGACATGCTGATATGTCACCCAGATGAGGATGGGTTCCCTGTTGAGTCTGGTTCCTCTCAAGGTTTCTTCCTATTACCATCTCAGGGAGTTTTTCCTTGCCACCGTCGCCCTCGGCTTGCTCATCAGGGGCAATCTTATCATTTTGATTCACACACATTGCATAAAAACTTACTTCATTTTATTGTGTAAAGCTGCTTTGCAACAATGTCAATTGTTAAAAGCGCTATATAAATAAAATTGACTTGACTTGACATGCTGGATATGTTCGTTGACGGTTCGGGAGTAGATGAGGATGTCGTCGAGGTAGACGAACACCCAGTGGCCTAACATATCTCTGAGGACGTCAATGATGAACTGTTGAAATGCAGTAGGTGCGTTGCAGAGACCAAAGGGGATGACCAGACTCTCATAGTGTCCTGTAGGGGTGATGACGGCCGTCTTCCACTCATCGCCCTCTCTGATGCGCACCAAGTTGTAGGTGCTGCAGAGGTCCAACTTAGTGAAGATGGTGGCACCAAGAGAGGGCGTCCAGGGCAGAGTTTGAAAGCTGGTGTCGGTTTTTTATGGTGATGTTATTGAGCCCCCGCTAATCGACACAGGGGCGTAGACTACCATCGCGTTTTTTCACGAAGAAGAACCCAGCGGCAGCAGGTGAGGAGGAGGGCCGGATGATACCATGGCAATGTCCGCTGGAAACATACTCCTCCATCACCTGCATCTCGGTGTTTGAAATTGAATAGAGGTGGCTGCAGGGTGGCGTGGCACCTGGCTGAAGATCGATTGCCAGGTCGTATGGGCGATGAGGAGGTATGTGGGTGGCGTGTCTCTTACAGAAAACTTCAGCCAGGTCCGGGAGTCTAGCGGGATGTTGTATGTGTCGACATCGGGGGCCTCAGACTCCCTAGAGCACGTCCCAGCCTCGCCCCATAGGCAGAGCTCGGTGCAGAATCGGCCCCCACTGTAGAATCCGATTTTGGGTCTATGATATGAGTGGGTCATGACGTAGGAGCCAAGGGTGTCCGAGGATGATGGGTGGTGGTGTAAAACTGAATCTGTTCCTGATGCTGGTTGATGATGAGGGTGATGGGCTGAGTTTGAAAGGTGATGGGGCTGGAGGAAAGGGGCCGACCATCGACTGATGTAATTGTTACGGGCTGGGATCATGCCTCGATTTTTACCCCCAGTGAGGGAGATGGAACCCAGTGAGCTACTCTCATCTCTCACCGGGACTACGCGTTTCCCGTCCGCAGAAGACAGATGGCTCAATGGTGTCCACAATACGCACAGAGCCCCTCCCTAAAATGCCGTTCCCCTTCTGCAGCGGTTAATTGGTGTGGTTAATTCCCCGGCTCCTGTGTCAACCACGGCGGGAGGTAGAGTACCGACGGTTTTGGTGGGTGCTGCAGTGAATGAGGAGTAGACTTCTGGAACTGGAGCGTGGGAAAATAAGGGCATGGGATGAGGTAGTGATGTCGTGATGGGTGGCAGGGTACGGGGAGCTGGCTTGGGGCGAGCAAGGGCAAGTTGGATTAAGCCCTCCAAGGTCGCTGAGAGCTCTCGTCCGGCGAGCTCGTCCTTTATGCATGAAGCCAGTCCCTCGTAGTAAGCCGTCCGGAGCGTGGAGTCTTCCCAGTCAGTCTGCACGGTGAGAGTACGAAACTCCGTGGTGTAGCTGCTCACGGACGACCCTCCCTGCGGTGGATGGTATAGCTTAGAGTTGGTCTCCACCTCAGCAGCCGGATACTCAAAGGTGAGTTTAAGCTGACGTTTGAATTCTGTGTATGAGTAGGCGACGTCTGAATCTGAACGAAGAACCGCTGTGGCCCACTCAGCTGTCTGCCCGGAGAGCAACAAGATGAGAAAAGCAATGCGCAGTCGGTCTGTGGAGTATCTGGTGGAATTAAACTCAAACACGAGATCCACGCAGTTAGAAGAACACTGCACTTCCCATCCGTGCCATCCCATTTATCCAGTAAAGCTAGAAAAACATCAGAAGATGGAGAGGGGGATGGTGGCGCAGCAGCCGCTGCGATGGGCGTGGCAACAGCTGGCAGAGCGGCCGCCCCGAGGAGGGTCGCATTCTCCTGTCACAGCTCCGCAACCTTGCGGCGCAAGACCGCGATGTCTTGAAGCTCCTTGAGGAGAAACACGGCTTCACCACAGAGCTGATCAATTAACTTAGCATGCTGGTCAACCACATCGCAAAGGTGAGCAAACTCTACTGGGTTTACTGCTGATGGCTCAGTCATTCTGTCACAAACTAACCGGAGATGAACCAGAAGACTAGCAGTTAGCTGTAGCGTGGATGGTAAACCCAAACGCGGAAGTAGTGCGAGCAGGCAGGATAACCACGCTGGTTATTATTASAACTCTCCCGAAGCGAGAGCAAGAGTTTACACAAATAAACCCGCGTTCTAAATACACACACCCAATCGGAAATGATAACCCAAGAAAGTGAGTACTCACGTTTAGACGAGCGAAGCGTCAGCGATAGCATGGGTAAAACTCAATGACTGAGCGAGTGTAAAGCGCCATTTTGTTTCCTTTTATGCTTCCTAAGACTTCCTACTTCCGGTTCCTCGTGCCGGTCGCGTTAAGAGTGCACATGACAAACAATTCTCTAGTTTCTCCAAACGGCAGTCTGCAAAATTTTCTAAATATTACTGCTTTTTTGTCACAAACTATAGTTTTAAGAGTTGTATAGGTGAGAATGCTCAGATCAAAACCCCCATCAGTTATTAAATATAGTGTCAATTTAAAAATAAATGCACCAACGTTTTCGGAGATTTGAGCCCAAGGCAATCCCCAGGCGCTCTGCGCTCATGTAACCACCCAACGCCGGATCACCTCGGAAAGAATTTCTGAATTGTGAGGTCTCTGTAGTGGTTAAAACAGCTGATGTATTTTAGTATTTCTAACTGCCATTCTTTGGTATACTATGGTTATAGTATAATATCACGGCTGTGTATCAAATCCTGTACTCTGTGTTCCAGACTCTTTGTTGTTAATGTTTATTTTAAAGTTTTTTTTTTAATCTTTGATCTTAACTACACACCTGGGAAGACACCTGGAGTTTCTCCAGTCTACTGTATATCAGACTGATGGACATGAGTCCTCATCTGTTATCAGTTTTTTCAGTCTTTCAAAAAGTTTTATTGTTCTTGTTCTTAATGTTATTTTGAGGTAAATGAAATAGTAATAGTTAAAATAGTAAAATAAATAGTTAAAATATTTAGATTGGGAATGTTTGATGTCATGTGGGCATTTTAAGATTTGTATTAAAAACTTTTAAATAAAAATTTTTTTAAACATTGTATTAAATGCAAAAAAAATGCCATTCAAATCAGATTTACAGGGGTCTCTTGGTTTTATTGTTTCATGTTTATAAATATCTTATATTTAACAAATTATCTTCTTGGGATTATATGGTTCTATCTGACATTTTTGTCAAAATTTGGTTATTTGTATTCTTATTCTGTAACAATCTATTTATATTGTCTTAAGTTCTGTACATCTTGGGACTTTTTTGAAAACAAAATGGTTATACTGTTACTGTGTGTACAATGTCAGACAACATTCAAATGCAAATATTTTTACCCCTACTCAGGTGTGAACATGATTCAGCTGTTCTCACCTGCATTCAGAAAAACTAAAATGCACTCATCCCCACTTTAGGACCCTCTAAAATCTGAGTCCTCTTCTTAAATTTGTGTAAATTTCAAATCTCCTGGATTCTAGATTCTAAAATTGACATTTTTACTGTTTTAATCCCTTGAATGGAAGAAATTTACATTTTCCCTTTTAACATGCGTTGTATTGTTTTTTAATCACTCTATACACACCATAGAAT
Organism: Clarias batrachus; assembly: GCA_003987875.1. Lineage (NCBI taxonomy): Eukaryota > Metazoa > Chordata > Actinopteri > Siluriformes > Clariidae > Clarias > Clarias batrachus. Next base: position 35,190 of record QMIH01002927.1, read on the forward strand.
ATTTTAATTTGATATTTTATATAAAAAAAATAAAATAAAATTAATAAACCAAACAAATTATTCTCTTTGTATTTTCTATTTGTAAAATGGCATACAAAATCAATGGTTGTGTACAGAGTGATTAAAAACAACACAAGGCATGTTATGATGAGGAAACTTTCTGTCTCTTCCATTCCAGTGATTAAAAAATGGTAACAATGTTAATTTTTGAATCTGCAGAAGCTCAGTTGTCCAAGCACAACCTCTCGTGGGCATGCCTTTTTTTGAATATGCCATTTGCATGGAGGTGGTGCTAAGAAACACGCATCCCTGTTTGGGTTTAGTATTCAGTGTGCACCGTTTATTTTGTTTACATATCTTTCATGTTACAACTATATTGTGAAACTCAGAAAGACTTTTTATTTGGGGTAAAGTGACTGATGTGCCTAAGCACATCAGCACGTCCCTCCGCCAAACAGCGCAGCAATAAGCATTTACTTATATCTGAGTCGTTTACATAAATCACTGATCAATAGCACATCATACATAGTGTCACAGTCGAGCCAGGCTCCGACACCAGCCAAACACAGCGTCCTTTATCACCGGAATCATCGCCAGCTGAAGTCAATCAATGCACGCCCATAAAAGCACATACCAAACCGCACCCATTGTCTGGGCTCGTATTCATGAAAGAGGACCAAATCTCTAAGATCACGTGTAAAGAGTATATGTGTACCGGATTACTTACCTGTGTTCTTTGTTTTCCCAGAAGTTTTCCAAGAAGTTTTCCCTTCCCTCCAAAGTTTCGTCTGCACAACCTCCTCGCCAGGCATCTCTATCAACCTCCTTTGCCCACAAAGAGTAACTTTTGAATTAAGTATTACCATAGCGACTCTTGCGTCTCATACAGTATCCATTTCCTGCACACCATGAAAATAAAAGATTGATCATTCTTAATATCTTCCATCTTGTGTGAGTCCATCTTTATTACAGAAGCCCGGACCTTAACAACAATCAGAATGAGTGATCCCGAGCCCATTCAAGTGCTGGTGGGGGAATTATGCCGGATTTTTGTAACAACACCACCACCATAGCCGAGCGGATCCACTGGCGCTTCCAGTGCTTCTTCGGCGCACCCGGTTTCTAGTCCTATGGCATGACCAGCGCCCTTCTCTGGCGTGGCAGGGAATTGCAAGGGTTTTCTACTGCAGTGCTCTTTTACCTTTGCTATGCAACCATCAAGTTATCCTAATGACAGCAAAAATCGCTTATATAATTTCCCTCCTCTCAAGGCAGGCTTTACAGTCGGCAGAGGCGATCTGGTCACAGGCCAGGCCGCTGACAGTCTCTTATGATTTCTTTGTCATCATCACCGCCTACTGGCAGGGGCTGGAGTCCAATCTGCGGCTTATGATGGCAACTCAGGACGATTCCATCGGTCTTGAACAGTTCATCCAACTCTCCGTACGATGTGAAGCACGTCTCGCTTCCTGCCACACCTATCCAAGGAATCCCACATCGCTTCTCTTCCAGCATCCGAGGAATTTGGGCTCCTCCGACCCAAATGTAGAACCAATGCAACTGGACTGGGGCAGAATCTCACCCTCAGAAAGGCAAAGAAGGCTCACCACCCCTCACCACAAATGTAAATCTTACTGCCTCCTGCCTTATGATTTCAGTGGCAGCTTTCCTCGACTCTGGGTCAGCCAGAAACTTCATCTCTGGAGAGCTGTGTAGATGCCTCAAGATCAAGACCACCCAGATGTAAAAACTCTTCAAGGTCTAGTCCATAACTGGAAAACCCATGTCCAGAAAATCAATCCATCTTTATGCCGGCCCTGTGACTCTGCAAATCGAATTATGTCATCAAGAGGAGATCACATTTTTCTGAAAAAGCCTTCCCATGCTGGGCAATGAGTTGAGCCACCTCATAGCTGGCTATTGTGGTGTTTTCTTGATTTTTTTTTAGCACAGGAAAAATACTGTTGTTGAGCTAGCAAGATAGTTGTCATCTGCTAAACCTTCTGTTCTCAGTGTAGGACATGTAGGTCTGATGGTTGGTTTTGTAGTGTCATCTTACATTGTACTCATCACTGCAACACTCTCATTATGAATCAAACACACACACTTCCCCTTAACTTCCATAAAGAAGTATTAATTTTCCCATCGTGTCTGAAATTTTCTGAACACACTTGCTATCTTGTGTTTTTTTGTTGTTGTCATTTTCAGTGCGCTGTGGCAAAAGTTTTCTTTCCTTAATAATGTTTTTTTCTAGAAGACCTGCCTTGATCAACTCAGTAGCTCCACCTAGAGTTAAAAGAATTGCAAAACCACCATGTTTCATGTGGGAGCCATTTTTCTTTTATGCACACACACACATAGTCACAGTGGTATAGTAATCAATACATGCGTGCACTGATGTTGCTTGTACCAGTGACAGACATGCACTAAAACCCAGCAGGGGAGATGATTACCCACAATTGTGCAGTGCAAGAGTGAGAAAAAGCGTTGGCACAGTTGTGATCACGTGATGCTCGGCGTCAAAACAAGAAGCGCATGTGTGATACATTGTACTCGGTTCTCATAAACCAAGACTTGCTGATTTTTCAAATAAAAATGTATTAAAAATATTTGCTCGTCTTGTGGAACATTGGCAAACCGTGTTACTCGCAGTCTGAGGTTTCACTGGTCCCACATATATATAAAATGTGTGAATGTATGTGCATACATAGTGTGTATATGTATGTACTGTATATGTAAATCACACCAGACACACACACACACACACAAAACCCCTCTGATTCCATTAATAAAGCCTGTTAAAATCTCTCTCTGTCTCGTTGTCTTAGTGGTGTAAGAGCAAGGCATAGGCGCAGAGGTGAAGACATTTTAGATGTTTTTTTTAAAATAATAATAAGGAAATAAAACATAAACAAACACACTTAACTTGAGCACAAACCAAACAGAAGTGTCTACAAAACTAAACAAAACAGTGAGCTGAACTAAACTCGCATGAAACTAAACAATCTAACCAGCATGTCACAAGTTTAAAACCACAGATGCAAGACAAACGAAACAGAACTTAAACAAGGCTATACAGGTATATCTTCAAACTAATGAGGCATCTCGGTTCAGGTGAGTGTGGCCATCATCTGACTGAGGTGCATTCTGGGAAATGAAGTTAACTTTAACAAAAAACTACAACAAAAACACAAAAGAGTCTTGGGTGCTAGGCGCCCTCTAGGGGTTAACCCTGACACTCTCTCTGTGTCTCTTTCAGCTTTAACAGCAGCAGGTGAGAAAGACGTGAGACTTTTCTGAATTAATTAATTAACACTAATTATATTAATTATATTTGACATGTAGAATCAACTGATTTAATCAGTTAAAGAACTTCATTATCAGCAAATTAGAAAGATTTCTTGTTGTCAAAATATGTGTTATGATCAACTGTCTTAAAGTTATTATCAAGATCTAATCATAATCTTGTCAAACCAGTTAGTAATTATTTGAGCCAGCTCCCATCTGTCACAGAGCAAGACAGATAAACACATAGATAAACACATTGGCCTGTGACCATCATAATTCATCAATTAGGTGGCGATAGCTAACTTCTTTTTACGAGCTATCTATCCTTAGAGCATGAAGAATCTTTAATATTTTGCCCATTATATGCCCGGGGGTATGCAGAGTTGTAAAATGGATATAAGTACAATGGTAATCACAACTGCCATTAGTTGGACTACATCCTATATGGCTGAATGTGTGTACCTCTGTGCCCTGCCCTCTTCATCTGATCCAGAATGCAACTGCACAACTTGTTTTGGACCTACTTATATTCTCCTACACCACATCGCTTCTCCACTCCCTCCATGGGGGTTCTTATATTTGCCCAAATCAAATAAAAAAAAAAACTAAGGCTTTCCTACAACAACAAAAAAAAAAGTCCAGCACCCAGTTACCTCAAATCACTTATCAAACCCTGCGCTGCACCATGTTCCCTCCAGTTCTCTAACATGGCTAACATAGCATGCTTAAACAATAATGTATTGTTTATAAATACAGTGGCAAGTAAAAATGTATGGGTTTTCATGTTTGTTTGTATTAATTTGTCATGAAATCTTATCTGATCTTCTTCCAAGTCAAGCTTATTGACAAATGTAATGTTTCTAAAATAATAACACAAAAAAAATGAGATCTTTCAGTGTGGACTAGAGCTACTTGGACTAATACAACCCACTCAAACTTTTTGCATTCGAAAAGAATACGCTTATGTGAGCCATGCCTCATCAAAAACAGCTTCCAGAGTATCTATGATCAAGAACTGTTGATCGACATAATACTGGAAAGGATAGAAAAGTGATTTCAAAGACTTAAAATTCACCAGTACTTCACCATAAATTAACTATTTACAGTTTACAGACACATGGAGACTCTATGAAACTGTGGCTACTCTACTAAAAAATGAGTGTCCGAACAAAATAATTGAAAGAGCCCAAACAAGAGTAACAGCTACTTACAGTAGATTTAAATGCATCATTCAAACTGGCTAACACCTGTGATCATGAGTCTACAATACATAAAACATTGAAAAAGTACAATGTCCATGATAGGACACCACAAAGGAAGCCACTGCTTACTAAAACGAACATTGCTTCACACCTGAAGATTGTGAAATTGAACACTGACACACCACAGAGGTATTGGCAAAATGTTTTTACATTGTTACTCCTTTTACACCCTGAAGGATTGAAGGTTGTTGATGATTATTAACTATCAAGTCTTTCCTGTGATTGTGGTTGTGTGTACTGAACTAGACTAAGTTGAGAAATATTAAGTATTTATATGGTTGGAATAGTAATTTACTCAAACTATAAATACAGTAGATAATATATAAATTCTAATAACTTGAGATACTGGATTTTTTATTTTTTATGAGCTATAAGCCATAATCATCATAATCATGGTGTGTGATGTCTGCAACAGGAGAAAACAAAAACCTCACTGGATTCTTACACTGTAAAAAATCCAACTAGCAAAATGTTGGCATAAGGAGTATTTATTAGTAATCTGGACAATAAGACATGAAAAAACTGACTGAACTAGTGAAAACAAGTTCATTAAAAACTCGCTGGGTCAACTAAGTTTTAATTAATGAACAGATGTTCTAATGCAAGTTAACACGCACAGAAGATGGTTCGGAAGTTGGTATTTATAATTTGCATTACTTGCGCCCAGAATGTGTTTATAATCTTGTATTTAACGTTTCAGAACACATTCTCTCAATATCGTCCTGGATAAACACATTTCCAGACTTCATCACAAGACCTCAAACTTTGCCATTTCATGTAAGTAAACATTTACAATGCAGTATTTTTAATGATTTTAAGAATGAAGTATGAAGTTAGGGCAAAAATAATGCTTGTTATACCTTACCACATACCCCCCCTCCCCCATTTCATTAAATATAACGAAAAAAAAAGTAAAAAGTGTATTGAAAATTTCCATGCAAACCTATAATTGGTCAGATTAGCTCTTAAAACTGTTCAAAAGTTTGAGATCTGTTAAAGAGTTTTATGATAATCAATGCTACATTTATTTGATCAAAATTAAAATACTAAATTTATTTAATATAGTAAAACAGGAATACGGTGAAATAATGTTAGACTTCAAAATTTCAGTTTTCTGCTGGAATGTACTGAACTTAAAACTGTAATTTATTGCTGTGACATTAAGCTGAATGTTCTGAATCATTACTCAAGTCTTTAGTGTCAAATGGTCTTCAGAAATCCCTCTAATATGAGGATCTGATCATGGGAAAATGTATTGATATTTTTATATAGAGAGTTATAGCTTTTTTTGCCAATTTTAATAATAATAATAATAATAATAATAATAATAATAATAATAATAATGTTAGGTTATAAAAATGTCTAATATTGTCATTCAGTCCTGGGGGGAAAATTTATTGTTTCCACAAAACTCAATAAATGTTTCTTGATCATTATGAATTGATTAAAGAAATAGTGATTTCTGTGGATCATGTGTCACTGAAGACTGGAGTAATGATGCAGAAAATACAGCTTTACTTCACAGCAATAAATAAAACAAGTTAAATACATTCCAATGGAAAAAAGAAGCACATTTCTTCTCTTGGAAAACATAAGAAATAGAGAGAGAATTTTTTGCCCATTATAGAAATGTAGATTCATGCCTTAGCAGCCATAGAACAAGAAAACATAAAAATAACACCATCAAAGATTTCAGATTAATGCATAAGGAATCAGAAAAAATCTTAAATGATACAGAACCTGAGCTGAACAGTCAACCTGAAGCTGGAACTTCACCTTGCGCACATGTAGAATTGAGAGAACAGGACAGAGAAAAATTTGATTCTGAGACACTTGAGCACAAACTTGAACATCTTTTTTTTTCTATGCAAACAGTATTGCATATTTCAAAATCTTTCTCTCATAATTATAGTCTTCCTAATGTTAAATGTTATGAATACCTAAAAGTTACCAAAAAATACGGCTGTTAATGTTTCTGTTGACATCATTAAGATATTTTAATTCTTATTCATTTGAACTCCGGCTCTTATTTTACTTTATCTGATCATCTCAAACTTGTATAGCTCAGACACAACTGATTTTAAGGATTTATGAGGTGTTTCTTTCTGTACATTTTGTCTACATTAATCTAGTAGGATCCAAAACTTTCATGGAACAAAAAGAAATGTAACATAGACAAGATGGATGTCAAAAGTGATTTTTTTTGTACTCTTCATTACATTAGGACAGTACTCCTGATGGCAGACAGACCAGAGGGATGAAAGTGGGAGTTCCTGTTGTGATTGAAGATGATGACTCCCCTACGACTTTGACCAGTGTCATAAACTTTACTCTTGTGTTGGAGGAAGGGATTGTCTTGCAAGATGCTCCAGAACAGTTTGGCCTTTGACCTGTTTGCCTTGGATTTCAGTATGAAAAAATCGGAAGTACACTTTTGAGGTGATGGAGAAGGTGTTCATGGAATTGGGCACTCACTGCTCTGCAAGGGTACAATCCCTTAAGACTTAACTTCTCCTATGACTTTGCTTTTGTGAGCTGTTTTCAGACTTCAAATTATTATTATTGTTATTATTATTATTATTATTATTATTATTATTATTATTTTGTAATCTTTTCTTTGTTTTGTGAAGTTTAGACTGTAAAAGGTTTCTTTTAGTTTACATTTATTTGAAAGTCAAGGAAAGTGGTTGTAGTGTGTTCCTTTTGGTTTAAAATAAAATTTGGAAGAAACTTTCAAGCCTGAAGTTGCAGCTTTTTTCATCACGTTGTATTAAATGTTAATAAAAAAATGGCTTCAGTAAATTTAAACATATATTTTAAACCCAAAACATGTGACAAGTTCACATTTATTAAATTAATAAGCCTTTGAAACTATCAAAACACTTTTAACTTAACAAAAGAATATAAGTTGCGAGACCTTACTTAAATTTAAATTTAGTTAAGTCAAGAAGTTGACTTAACTCAAAATGTCAAGGCAACTTGCTGCACAGCTTTTTTGAGTTAAGTCAACAACTTCAGTTAAAAGTGGAGTTAACGCACAAAAGCTGTGCAGCAAGTTGCCTTGAAATTTTGAGTTCAGCCAAGATTTTATTTTTTAGAGTGTAGCAATAGGCCAGTCCTGGTGTTCACTGTGATTTAGCTTGTTTGTTCCAACCACCAAACTGTTCAGGTAAAGCACGGTTAATACAGATAATTTAAATCTGGTGTAAAAGATGAGATTTATTCGTTTAACACCAAGCAGTATGCGTGTGCATGTCGTGCTTTCCTTCGGGTTTCTCTACAAAAGTACTAAAACTACTCCACAAGCAAAACAGTGTACTTAAACATGATTGAATTTGCCGTTGATGACATAAATGTACTAGTAACTAAAGCTGTGAAAATATTAAAATATTTTTATTAAAGCTATTAAATATTTTTTATTAAAATATTAAAGCTGTGAACAATTAAGAAGTACAACATTTCTCTCAAAATTTTAATTGGGAGAAAGTAACATAAAATTAAAATATTGAAGTGAAATATGTTATGTATGTTGTGACGTGTAAGTTAAAGAAACTAAAACTGATTTTCAATTGTTTTATTTTTTTTTGTGTGTGAAACATGTTATATATTTTCAATATCTCTTTCACAGCACCAACACCACTAAAGAAGAGAAGTTGAATCGAGATAAAACAGGAGGTAAATGTCAAGCATTTTAATGTTATAGAAGTATTAAATTTGCAACCACTGAATCAAAGATAGAAATTAAAACGCTTGAAATATTTCACTTTATCTAGAATATACAAATTTTCCCCTGAATATACTGGATTTTCCATTAACTAAAGTAAAAAAATATATATAGTTGATTGTAATGCGTAAATAAAGTTGGGTTGGGTAAGAGTAAAAGCTTTCTATAGCTCTCTCTCTATATTTTTTTATATACGAGGTCATGCATGGTTCTTCAAGAGCAAAATGCCTTTGGTGACCATAGCAGTCTGTTTTTCATAAAACCATTCCACTGGAATATTCACCGGGATGACTGTAATGGGCTCTGTAAAATCAAATCAAGTCTTTATTTCACAGACTTTTCATCACAAGTCCTGTTTTGACTTGAACATCACTCGTAGATCACTATGATTTATTAGTCCAAAAAGTATGTATTTGAACGGAAGTACTATTTTACCAGTCTGCTAGGCTTTACAGTAACAGTCACACTTGTACTTACTTGTACACTATTGTTCCTTTTTTTAGGTGCCAGCTTATGGGATGTCATTGCTTCTATAAGACCTGAGAAGGTCTGCACACACATTTGTATGGATCCCACAGTTTGCAGGAAACTGAAGTGTGAAGGTGTTCAGTGTTTCAGATGTAAAATGTGACTCATTAGATTCTAATATAAAAGTCTACTTTTCACATATTAACTGTATAATACTTGTGGCAGAAGTATTGTTTGAGAATGTTTTCTAAAAAGATCAATTCTGCTCATTGTTTATGATCTTGTTAGCTGCCATTTGCAAAGTAAACCAAGTTTTAGTGACACAACTCTCCATCACAACTCTCTCTCTCCGCCCACTGAGCTTTCCAATCGATGCTGCAAACACTACCATGCACAGCACGTTATTAAAACCCCAGCACACGCCACACACGCCACATCAAGGCTTAGTTCTAGGAATCACGCCCTCTAGTGAGCCTGAAGGCTGTGTTTTGGGGCAAAATTGTGAGTGAGCCCACTCTGTCCCTGATGTTTTTTTTTGAGAGAAGTGGCTTCTTTGCTGCCCTTCTTGACACCAGGCCATCTTCCAAAAGCAATGATGGCTGCACACGTTTCTTTGCAGGTCACCATGGTTAACAATGAAAGAAAAATGATTTCAAGCATCGCCCTCCTTTTAACATGTCAAGTCTGCCATTCTAACCCAATCAGTCTGACATAATGATCTCCAGCCTTGTGCTCCTCAACATTCTCACCTGAGTTAAAAAGTTTTTTTTTTCAGGTTTAAGTTAATTTTCATGGCAAAGAAGGACTATACAATTCATCTGATCACTCTTCATAACATTCTGGGCCCATATTCAAAAAGCTTCTTAAAATTTTCTTAGAGAGCTCCTATCTTAGCTTAAAAAGTCTTAGCTGGGAGTCCTAGACTAAAAGTGATTTAGGAAACTTTTTAGAGCAACTCTGAGCTAGGAAAGTACAAAAACCTTTATCTTAGTGAGCAAGTGTGGTCGACCCCGTTACTAGGGATGATGCAGCAGTTCAAGGACTGTGATTGGCTAGTAAAAAATAACCTCTGACCTCAGCAAAGGTTTTGAAATGTGCTCTTTGTGAAAACAGAATACWTTATAATAGAACAAACAGTGAAATCATAATTTTTTGTATATGAAGAAATTGCATAATCATGAGTACAGGCTACTTTATGCAAAGTTTCAAGGCAAAATGTCTTAAAGATAATTAAACAGCTAAATGTTGAAAATGTGTCTACTTTTGAAGCAACCAATTTCCACACAGGAGGTACTATATTTAAGTTCTCACATTTATTTACTGTACTGATTTTATTACTTGTAATCCATTTTAGATGTAGGAGCAAAGTGTTTCAGCTTTTACAATTTACATGATGGCAATACAGTCTATTTAATTTGCACTTTTGGATGGTCTGTAGCCAACAATCCAAGAGAGATGGAAGGAAGTAAAACAACAAGAAAACCAAATTGGACAGAAAAGCAGCATTTACTTTTAGCTTTACATCCAGTGTTGGGAGAATATTTCTTCTTTCTACCATTTTGTCCTCTGTTAGAGAAACTCTTAAGCCTCTTAAAAGTCTCTCTACTCTTAACAATTTTTAACTTAGGAGCTGTTTTTAGGGTTAAGATGTTGTGTGAAAAAAATATCTTCACTAAGATTTAATCCTAAATTTAAGGGGAAATTCTAAGGAAATGCCCTAATTTTAAGATTTTTCTTAAAATTTCATCACTAGGAGCAACATTTAGGCTTAAGAAGCTTTGTGAATACGAGCCCTGGAGTATATGCAAATTGCTATTATAAAAACTTATGAAGCAACTTTTCCAATTTCCAATATTTATGTAATTCTCAAAACTTTTGGCCACGACTGTAGGTTCTTGCCTACAGTGCATGCGTGTTGCTGCTGGCCTTTGTGAGCAACTCGTTACATGAACCAAGTTGAAGAATGAGGACAAAATGTGTCTCTTTGCAGCAGTACTGATGATCAGTAATATGGCTGAATGTAAGAGTACTTTTACATAGTTGTTTTTTCATGGTTTTAAGTGATTTATCTGTGTTTTTTAAGTTAATTATTACTAATAATATTTTTTTTTAAATCTTTTTGCCATCAAGGGGTCACCACAGTGACCATCTGATCCGCACAACACCTTGGCACATTTTTTTATGTATGCCAGAGGTCTATCCTGATGCATCATGTCAAGTCAAGTCAAGTCAAGTAGGCTTTTATTGTCATTTCAACCATATACAGTTCAGTACACAGTGAAACGAAACAACGTTCCTCCAGGACCAAGGTGCTACATACATGCAACAACATAAATTATCAACACAATTTAACAACGCAGATTTTTACATTTTTAAGTTAACCTAAAAAA
>QMIH01002930.1:22728-32997 GCA_003987875.1 Clarias batrachus
GATGGATGGATGGATGGATGGATGGATAGATGAACATACCGGTGGATGGATGGACGGATGGATGGACATACAGGTGGACGGATGGATAGATGGACATACAGGTGGATGGGTAGATATACAAATGGATTGGTGGATGTCCATCTATCCATCAATCCAACAAAGTTGTGTGGTACTTGGCGTCTTTAGAAAACATGGTTTCTCCCACTTCACAAATGGCATATTTTTTTCACTACATCCTTTTAAGCAACTTAACATTACTAAAAGATGAAACGGAGCAGGTTAGGCTCACTTGGTTTGAACTCACAACCTTCCTGAATAGTAAATGTCTGCTTTAACCACTTAATCACCTCATTCCCCTACAGCCCATGTACCACCAGGAGTCCCAAATGTCACTCCCACCCACTCTGGAGGAAAAACTGGATTTACACTACTGGAACCCAAGTTTGCTCTTAATTATACCTACAGTTCCAGAGTCCCTATAAATCATTCTGCAGAAGGATGTCTCCCTTTTTGGTACTGGTCGCACTCTCATCTTTAGCTGCTAACAAACAAAAACAGCATTTTGCTGAGAGTATTTTAATGACAATATTTCATCACAAATTTCTCATTTTTATGGAGTTTGAGGGAAAGAAAAAAAAAACTGACTGATCCTTTACAGTTTGTGGTGTTGGGGAAATCTCACTAACAGGGTAAATGGAACAGATCCAGAATAAACACTTACGTTTCAGAATGTTTCGCTGCTCCAGCTCCTCTGCTGTTGGTCTTTGGCTCAGTCTCCTGAACATAAACACACAATGTACACAGTCAGTACATTACAGTGGACAGGTTTATAGTGTTGCACTGGTGTGAAAATTCACACCTGCCTGAAAAGACCCGCACAAGAAAAGCAGGGTTGCTGTGGAGTCCTGGCCTTCCAGAGCATCGACTAAGGGCGTTTTAACATTAGGCACAATTAATTTGTACTGCCCAGGAACAATTGCTCGCCCCCTCGCCACCTCCCGCTGCTCACATTGTTTTTGTTCTCTGTTCTCAAGTACATTTACAACCTCTCATACAGCAGGTGGCAGTATGCACCTAATTGGTTTGTGAACAGCCATTAAAACACAAGAGAAGAAGAGAGAGGGGCAGGTAACTTTCATGCAAGGCCTGATGTTATTCATATTTTAGAATAACTGATTCTATCCGTGGCCGAGTGCACTGCACAGAGCCCGAGACTACCTCTTCAAACAAACTCGGGCATGGTAGCACTTTTTCGCAACCGTGTTCTTGTTGGTCAAGATGAACAAGACCATGGGGTCAAGTTTTCTTTGAAACAATCCTGGATCAAGTGTAGGGAGGGTTGAAAAGATTAATGGATGAACGGAAGAAGGGATAAATTGAGAGAGATGTGGACAGAAGAATGTATGGATAAATGAGTCAACTTGATGTGTGAAGGGAATGAGGAATACAGAGACAGCATGAGGTAGGGATATATGAATGGATAAATGGAGCGCCAAATGTAAAGGAAAGATTGGATGGACAGGGTTGGGATGAATGTACAAAGCTGGATGGACAGAGATGACCAGATGGACAGGGATAAGGGGGATAGTGTGATAGACAGGAGAAAAGTGGAATGGTAGCATGGACAGATGGAAGGCCAGACATAGGGCGGGATACACAAAAGGAAAGACAGCCAGAAGTAAGCAAGGAGAGATGAATGGGTGGATTTAAGTTTGAGAGATAGGGAAGCATGGGTAGACTAATGACCAGGTAAGAAGGGTTGGGTGATCAAATGGACAGACAAACATAGGTGTGGAGAACTGAAAATGTAGATGAGAAAATGCCCAGGAGGTATGCAAGGATGGATGGATATCAAGAGAAATAGAAGCATGGGTAGACTGATTATTGGATAGAGGCAAGGCAATATGGGTGAACAGAGGTAGATATAGATCAATAGATGCATCAGTAGAACACAGGCAGCTGTATAGAAGAATGGGGGTATGGATGGAGAAATGGTCAGAAGTAGACAAGGTAGGCATGGCCAGAGGTGGACGGTTGGATGGATGAATGGATAATGAGCAGAGAAACAAAGACGATCGGACCGACAATGTTCCCCTTCTTCCTTCATCTGGATAAAAGGCCAGACGAAGAAAGGAAGGAGCTCACTGAAGAAAGGTAAATTGCCGGGGATAGACAAAGAGATTGTGTAGCGGGGTGGGGGTATGGATGGAAAAATGGCTGGAGTTAGTCACAGCAGGCATTGGGTGGATGGATGGATAGATGGATGAGCAGTTTCTCTGACAGACAACCTGAGGTAGGGAGAAAAAGTTAAAGGCCAAAACGCCTGATGAAGAGGTAGGGAAAGCGAAAAAGATAAAACAACCAGAGGTAGAAAAAGACAGGTGAACAGATATCCAAGGTAGGATGTGTAGACAGATGGTAAGAGTTAATGAGAGATGGGCGAACAGATGTCCATATAAAGAATGGAAGGATGGACAAAAAGATGACCAGAGGTCGGCAGAGATAGATAACAGACTTAAGAATAGATGGATATTAGCCTGGCTAAAGTCCACCATGAGTATGTACGGACAAACAGTCAGCCAAGGGTGAGAAACACTACCAGGAAAGAAAAATCTGGGAATCTATTTAAAGGGTCATAAGAGTTTTAATTGTGCCCCAAATCCCTTCATCAGGGTACTGGATATTTGCCAACTGGTGTTGCAGTAAACATCCCTGTTCTCCCACAGTAAATGTCTGCGGGCTGAGAAAGGTCATGTGACTTCCATTGTACAAAATCCATCGTTCACCTTGGCTCACCATCAACATCCACTCCTCCTCGTCCTCCAAAAACCCTTGGAGTCACGCGAGCACCGGAGTGCGGAGATGCCGCTTACATCTTCCGAGTTCACTCTGAACATTCTAACAACGAGACGCTTATTTATTGAGATAGTAAATTTGTTCCAAGTCCAAACTGAAGTATACAAGTATATAGAAAGACATCATTATGACTCATTGTGTTTTACGGGTTATGGCTCGACACCAGCGCCATCATCCATCACATCAACGACTTAAAAAGTTTGACGTTTTTTTGATACTGATGTTTACGTTCTAACGAAGCATCCACAAGCACGTTTGTGTTCGGTGGTCCGTTGTGACTCTCTGCACATCAAGACCCGGTTGCACAACACGTCTCCCAGCCCTACTCTATGGTGTAACAAGGTTACACAAGAAAGACGGACCTGAAGTGACAGTCATGAACACACAGATGTGGACGCCAAAACGTGTCGCGCTGTTGCGGACATTTCCGTTAGCGCATTGTTCGGCTTTGACCCCGAGGTAACCTCGTAAAATCTTTCCTCTCTTCATTCATTCCACCTCAGAGCTGAAGCCTCCCGCATCCTCGGAAGAGCCGCAGGAAAACCCGTTAGCTCTAAATCCGGATTCCTCAAATCCGCCTTTACCCCCCCACCCCCCCGTTCCTTGATAATAGAGAAGCGTTTACATATTCTATCACAATGTTGGGGAATATAATAAAGGCATCATTCATCTGAATTAATAAGCCAGAAATATACTTTACTATCCGCACGGCAAGATCGGATCAGGTGCAAAAATTTGCGCACCCTTTAGAAAAATGTTAACTACCATCACCGTTCTTGTGCTCTCTCTCTCTCTCTCTCTCACTCTTGTATTAGAATCCCAGACTGTCTTTTATAAGACGCTCAGCCAGCACCGCTTACATTACGACCAGGCTGGACGACTGCCGTTTGGCTTTTTCCGCCCTGTCCGGTCTCGACAGCGGGCGCTCGGCTCGATGCATTAGCATACGCTAAATGATTTTAACATGTCTGGCCCTGATCTGGTCGATTCAGCAGCGCCGGTCTTCAGCGATTCCGACTTCTGGAGCCTTAAAGAGCAGAACATATTGTACAGCTTTAATCTCGTTTAGCGGGGAACAGTCAAGGACACGGTGCAGCGGGGATGACTCAGAGAGAAAGGGAGAGCGCGAGAGAAGGAAAGATAATGAGAAGAAGAGAGCGCAAAAGAGAGAGAGAGAGAGAAGTGGGATAACAACAGAGAGGAAGAGAGATATAGGAAGAAAGAGTGGAAGAGAGAAAAGACAGGGGGAGCGGGAGAAAGAGAGAGAGAAGGAGATTTGGCTGAAATTAGGTCAGCTCTGAATGGAGCTGCACGAGAGAGCTGATGGCCTTCATCATTCACTGGGCCTTTTGCCCACACACACACACACAGCTGGTGTAGTGTGGGAAAACAGTATCATGATTTAAGAGCGTTTTTTTTATTTATTTATTTTTTCAATTCAGCAGCGTGGTGTTGCTTAGCAACGGTATTCACGTGCTGCAGAGCGAGCGATCCGCTTTCTGTTTTCTCGGGTCACAGGAACATTAAAGTCTTGAAATCCATCAGTGTGTGTGTGTGTGTGTGTGTGTGATTCTGACCGTGTGAGTTTGGTGCCGATCTGCTGCCTGGACTCGAGCCTCTCCTCGTCCGTCTGCATGGGCAGGATGTTCTTCTCCTCCAGCTCCCTCTTGGACGGCCTGTTACTCAGCTTTATAGCCAGCGAGTCTTTCCTCAACACCTTCAGGGCTAAAGTATCTGCACACACACATACGCACGTCACATCACACACGCTCCGAGGCTAATTCTGTGCAGAATGTCACCCTGAGACGAAGGAGATGAACACCTTCGCTTCCAAAATCCAAGCTTTTGACATCCAGACTAGCGGCGTCAACATTAAACAAGGAGCGTGCGATCTACTGTCGGAACGCAAAACTTAACAATGAAATACACCATCGTTGCTATGGTAACCATGGCTCGCAGGGACGTGTACGATGCCCGCAATCTATGAATAAATTAAACAAAGAACAACGTACAATGTTTGCCACATGGTGAAGCTGTCTGTAAGGACATGCGGTTTAATGTTAATGGAAGGAGTCTCCAGTGTCAGTGTCGGTACCAGTCGGAGGTAAAGGGAWAACTTGTCTCGTGAACTTCCTCCGACATARACTACGGAACTGCACATGYGATATATGTATCATATATATTATGATGTAATGGATGAAACATTCCGTTAWATAAGCGTTATAATYACTTGTAAAGAGCGAGTCGTCGTCCTCTTCGTCGTCCTCCTCGTCCTCTTCCTCCAGGTCGTCCTTGTACATGCTGGGCAAGTCCTCGTAGTCCGACTCGCTCGGCATGTTYTCTTTATCGTCCTCGCACTCGATCACCACCGTGGGCACCGGCCTGCCGTCCAAAAGACCGCACGGCCCAGAGTGCATCGCAGAACTGACCGAGGGAAGAAACGCACAAACAAACAGCAGTAAAGCACGACACCAACGCATGTAATATCCAAGCTCGTGGTAGAGATTCATGCTTTTGGTTTTATTATACAGTATAATTCTCTCGTATGTAGCTGCACCGCCACATACTTAAGTGCCGAAAGTTKACACACCTTTCATTTCTGGGTGGGATAAATAAGCATTGCTGAAATAAATTCTAATAGTCGGGACAGCGGCTTCAGAGAAAGACTTCGGTTCACTGAGACTACAGTAATCAATTCCAAGATGAAGAATCTTTGAGGAATGCTGTTTAGCCAAATTGGATCTCTGCTGCGTTACGCAACAGACCGGAGCTGTGGCCGGCTTGGCATCGGGAAAAGACTGGCAGCGTTCGCATCCTGTCCCGTCGCCAATCGTTACGCAGGAAGGCCAGAGAGAGAGAGAGAGAGAGCCCCAGCGAGCCTATGCTCCGTCTCTCGTGTGGGGAAAGCGGGCCATGGAGCCGGCGCTGGGAGCGTTCRCCGAGCTGGGTCACGGTTCACAAACGGCACGCTGGAGATACGAGCTGGCTCTGACCTGATCTATATTCTAAAAAAAGAGCAACACTGGCCTTTCACGTGCTCTTATGCTAATAATCATCGCATTTC
This sequence comes from Clarias batrachus, assembly GCA_003987875.1. NCBI lineage: Eukaryota > Metazoa > Chordata > Actinopteri > Siluriformes > Clariidae > Clarias > Clarias batrachus. The sequence continues at coordinate 28,649 of QMIH01002930.1, forward strand.
AGCTACAGAGCAGCTTGACGGAAAAGCTGCTCTATTATTTKTAGCCAAATTCGAGGCACAGCGGTTAAAAAATAAATAAAAACAAAAAGAGGAATTTCATTTCAATTTTGATGTAAAGAAGATTTTAAATCATGGCTTTCAAGTATCTCCTGGTAGCACGGCGGTGTAGTGATTTGCACTGTCGCGGTACGCCTCCAGGGTCCGGGTTCGATTCCCACCTCGGGGTCTGTGAGTATAGAGTTTGCATGTTCTCACTTTTGCTTGACTGGTTCCCTCTGGGTACTCCAGTTTTCTCCCATAGCCCAAAGAAATGCRAAATCAGGCTAATTAGCATTCCCAAGTTGTCTGTAGTGTGTGAATTTTGACTGGAGGTCCTACCACGGTCGTAAAAATGGGAATAAATACATTCGTCACCACTGTTCTGGATGGATAGATGGATCTTCTGTATTGTTGTAGTATGAGCTCAGTAAACACTGCACTGGCTACAGCTAACCTGTGCACTCTGGCTGATCTGTGTATGGCTATTACAAACCTTGGCTAGCAGCTAGCTTCCTGTTATTCAAGGAGCWGTAGGATATTGGATGCTAGCTAATGCTAGTTTTAAATCCAAACCCAAATTCTATTCCAAATCCAATCCAAAGCAAGAAAGCACAAAGATAAAAAAACAACAAAAAAAAAAAAACAATCGGAATTCGTCCTGGCGTTTCCAGTGTTGTGGTTTTTCCAACCCATCAAGCTCAGTCACTCTTCGTCTATAGCTCTTTATCCTGTATTCAGGCTCGCGGGGGCCTGAAGCCTATCCCAGGAGACTTGGGACACGAAGCGGAGTACACCCTGGACAGGGTGCCAATCCATCACAGGGTGCGCACACTGTCCGGGTAATTTGAGAATGCCATGTAGCCTATATGTCTTTGGATTGTGGGAGAAAACCAGAGTACCCAGAGGAAACCCACCAAGCACAGGGAGAACATGCAAACTCCATACACACAGATGGGAATCAAACCTGGCCGGAAATCGAACCCGGACCCTGGTGGTGCAAGGCAACAGTGCTACCCATCCACCCATCAAGCTAGTTTTGGGAAAAAGATTGCAGATTGCAGGGGGGGGGGGATTTCACAGCTACTGATATCTGATTTTAAGCAAATAACTGGAACTAAAATTAATTATTATAAAAACAGCTTTACTATGATCTAGAAAATATCRTTAAGAAAATATTGGAAATGGACACAAGAAATGCATTGTTTCACAAACRGGGTAATTTAGAAATGTGTGTGCACTACGGTGATTTTCCACACATAGTAAGAAAATTAAAACATTTTGGATAGTTTCAAGTCTTTTATAAAGAAAAAAAACCCTCCATAATCCACAGACTGACCTCTCGAGTCTCTGCATGGACAGCGCCAGGGTCTTGTTGAGCTCCTCGATGATGCGGCTGGGCACGCTGCCGTACTGCAGCTGGTGCGGGTGTCCGTGATGCCCCCCGAGGCTGCCGTGGTGCATCATGGGAGCGCATTTCCCCGGATATGTGGCCAGAGGGCTCGGGGAGGAGACGGGCAGCTCCAGGCCTCCGGATGGCACGCAGATCATGACTTTCTTGGGAGGAAGAGGAGGAGAGTGCTTCCCCTGTACGCAGGGCAGCTTCAGGGTCTGACATGGCTCTGACGGAGAGGAAGGAACACAAGAACGTCAATCTGCCATAATCGGACACGTCTAAGTGGTGGAGCAGAAGCAGTAGCTGGACTAGATATTACCACGCAGCCCACACATGAACCCTTTAACATCTCGCTCTTTAATTAAACTCGATTTATGGTCATGTGACGCGGCACTCTCTCTCTCTCACCTATGCTGTGGTTCAGCTGTCGAGTAAAAGGCTTCGGTGGCAAAGCGGGCGGCTGCTTGTGGAAGAGCGCAGCTTTCGCAAGGTTCTCCTGAACATCACCTGGAAATACCACCGACTTCTTTGCAGGTAGGACCAGGGACGACTTAAGAGAGTTGTCCTGAGGACAAACGCTGCCTTCCATGGAGGCCCGGAATTCCAGAGGAGCTGAAGGAAATGTAGGAGATTAAATGGTGTGTTATAAAAGGCTATGCATTTTGGACAATACACAAAGACACTGACGGATTTCCAAAGTCAAACACTGATATTATTACCAATGTTCTACTGTAGACAGGTTTCTTTATCACAATGCTGTTTAGTTTTTTTTGTAAATCTGAAGATGACTAAAGCTTCGTTTTTGCTACATCCTGATACAAGGGGCGTTCAAGTCAAACCGGGACTTGTGATGACCTTGGTGTAAAACTGATCAACATTTACAGTACAGTGATGAGAGTTGAGTTGTGAATGCTGCAAACGCTTTAAAGGCGGCTGTATGTCTGTGAGTGACCATCCCGGCTGAGGTGGCTCAGTGGTCCATGTGAACATTCTGAGACGGGAACCCTTGATGCTTGAAAGTCTACAGGTAACTCGTCACMWATTTCCAGAAGAGAAACATCCATCTGTAAGAACTGTATACGCCATCATTCACCAACACCACTCGACAGGGAGTTATTGCCACACCCCGTACAGTACTGACCTCGCACCAAGGCGTTCCCCCACATGTTTGGAGTTCCTGGGAGGCCTGGGTTTCAGATGCAGTCTGATCATGTCTCCGGCATACTGAGAAAACTTTCTACCTTGATTTCCAAGTACTAGTGAAACACTGGGATAAGTGAAAGAGAGTTTTTACTCAAAAAATCAAAAGTCCCGATTTGACTTGAACGCCCCTCATAAAAGTGCAAAGTTAAAATTTTTTGACGGGTAAAAATACATTTCTTTATTTTTTTCACAACATGATTAAATTGAAACAGTGACGTAGAAAGAACTGCGAGGCACATCATCACTGGTGACGCTATCGGCCATAGCATAGCATTTTAGCATTTAGCATCGGTCGTCTTAAACCTCCATCTTACACTACATTTCCATTTAGGCACCCTTATCCAGCGTGACTTAGTGTTTAAGTTTCCGTCATTGGATAGATCCTTACATAGGGTTACGAGGTTACTAACTAACTAGCATCAGTCAAATAGTTTTGGTGAGTTTTAAATTTTTTTTTTAATTTTTCCAAATATTGAAGAAATAGATATGTCTTATGTTGTCCCAACTGAGAGACTTGGCTGTACGAACATCCAGAGGAAGTTCATTCCACCATCTTCATCACACTGAGCGCTTAACGATAACGTAATCCCTGCATGGATACGGCAGCGTCAGCAGACGCTCCACTTCCTCTTATCGAGACGCAGCTCAGGTACGCACGGCGTTCATTATTCATACGTCAGCATTTCATTCATAAATTATAACAACAGGCCAAGGTCCTGGCTCGGTACGACATCTTTTATCAGAAAGAAAATTCTTTAAATTGAAGACTATCTGAGACAGAAATTGAGTTAAAATGCTAAGACAAAAAAACATATTTGAAAGAAGGGGGCACTAATTTTTGAGCCAAATGGGCTTTTAAATATATGTACGTCATTTACAGCTATGATGACTACAAGTCAATAAAAATGAACTCTTTTTGGCAGCGTTTTATTTTATTTTTTTTATTATTATTATTTTCATTGAAATGCTAAGTGGCTATTTAGCGTACGTAAATGTTAGCGGTAACGACGCTTCTCTTATCTCTGCGTGAGCACGTAAAGCTCATGAAAACCTTTAACAACATGAGTGGTGGCCGGTTCTGTTCGACCACCGTGTCCTCTACATGTCCAGACGGACTCTAGGTGAATTCAGCTGTCGATAGCCGTAGCTTAGCAACAAAAGCTACCTGGCTAACGTTATCGACAACGTAAATGCTGATGATTGGCTTCTCAAAACACTGAGATCTGTAAGTCAATACTGCTGGGAATTCATAAAAAAAAATTAGACTTTTGTACCGTTTGCGCTCTGAGAGAAGATAATAAGAACAACAATGTCTTTTGTCTGTATAATATACATGTATGAATAKATATATAATAATATGAGGACTTTTTAATTTTATTGTATGAGAAAAAAAAAGTTTTACATCAAAGTCGATTAAAAAAAAAAATTGTAAAAAAACAACAAAAAAACGTCGATTTTGGGTAGCGTGTGAAAAGTTTGCAAATGTTTGGGGGGAGGGGGCGGGTAAAAATATTTGCTTGAGAATCAGATTCATTAAACAGCTCATAGAACGTTAATTCATAAAATGAAAATCAGAAATATTGGTCAGTGGTAAAAAAAATCCTGACACACACTGGATTTAAGGCTTCATATAAAAGCTGATGAGTGTTTAGCACGTTGTGACGGGTAACCTTATTCCACTATTCAATCTCTCTATCTGTCTATATATATATAT
>QMIH01002931.1:8977-39005 GCA_003987875.1 Clarias batrachus
CCCCCGACCCTGAATACAGGATTAAGCGGTGTAGATGATGATGAGTGAGCGAGTGAGCAGAAATGTGATACTTGTTAATGAGGAAAACAAGGGAGCACCTAAATCTAGATTGAGTTTATATTACTTGACAACAGAATTTAGAATTTGGTGACTAAACATTTCCTAAAATCCCTAAAATGCCTTGCATTACTTTTCCAGACATTCAAGATAACTGAGTGTTGCTAATCTAAATTTCTAATATTTTGTGGTAAGACCTTAAGTTACAAGACCTTATAGTTAACAGCGGTACCTTGTCATATAAATTTAATCTGTATGAAAATTTAATATAAAAATACTTTGTATGCCAAGACAAATTTCTTGAAAAGTTTCAGTTCTTTGTGAGGCGGAGCATTCACATCGCTGTAGTTTAATTACAGATTATCGTCTCTCACATCGGTTTCTTGTTTCTTGCTTTATAAAAAAAAATAACACACCTTTTAGTCAGAGAGAAGAAAAGTGAATAAAAGTACAAAGAATCAACCAGTGTATAAAATAATGAATAAAATGTTGTGAAATGCTTCATGTTTTGCGTGTGTTTCGCATGTGTGTTTCACGCATGTGTTTCGTGTGCAGTTTAGCCACCTGTCAACGGTTTTATTAGACCATTTCCTGGAAATAAAACTGATTTATATTTGTGCAAAAAAATGATGGAAAATGACACCATGTTATTTTTGTTTCTTTCCCTCGCTACTTGAACAGCTGTGGTAGAAGAAGGACCGAGAGGTGTGTGTGTGTGTGTGTGTGTGTGTGTCAGAGACTGAAAGACAAAAAGAGAGCAACAGATAAGAAGAGAAGTGCGTGAAAGATAGAAGAAAGTGCTGAAAATAACCAGCATGTGAATGAAGGAGAACATTTAGAGTAAGTGGAGAGAGAAGGTTTGTGTGTGTGTGTGTGTGTGTGTGTGTGTGTGAGACACAGAGACGGTAAACCTTCACACACTCCCTGCTATTGTATAAACTTCTGCTGAATAATGAAAAAGTAAAAATAATGGTGACCCTCATTTACCTTTCATCGGTGAGAAACAGTGACCTGTGTGTGTGTTTCATTTATAGATTGCTTCATCTCCAACCAAGCTATAGTGCATAAGTTATTGCACCCTTGTTCTTACGTTTTTATACATTTTAAAAGTTGATGTTTCATTTTTCCTCGATTATATTAAACATGTGACAGATATTTATTTTAGAATTGATTCTATTATTTAGATTTAGATATTAGCCTCTGTAGTACTCTGTGATCTGTAGTGTGTAATATACTGTGTTGTATACCTATTCTATAATTACACACCACTATAACAGTATAATGTATATATAATATATATATATATATATATATATATATATATATATATATATATATGTATATATAATATTAATACTAATGATAAATGATTAATATAATTATATTTAACTTGTACTTTATTCTATAGATTATTATATCTTATACAGGACGTGTAGTATGCAGCAGGAGTAGAGTGTGCTAATGAAGCCTGAGAATTCTCTTATATATTTATAAGCTATTTCAATTAAAATAAGTGCTAGATCTAGATCTTAATAATACACCACAAAGACCTTGTGTATGTCTCTCTCTCTCTCTCTGCTCAGACCCTCAAACCTCTCTCTCTCTCACACACACACACACACACACAGGATTACCGCAGCCACTTGTATCTGTCTCATCATTTGCCAGACACATGAGTAATAACCGTGTGTGTGAGAGAGAGGGAGAGAAAGAGGGAAAAAAGAGACACCACTCCCAGTTCAGTGTGTGTTCAGTGTGGTGTAGCCCTGACCCTGACCACAATAAAGGTTAGGTGTGTGTAGAATTGGAGGAAGACAGCAGCCGTTTCTCTCGTCTGTCTTCCTCCGGTTTGTTTTGTCTTTATTCCTCTGTGTGCACACTTTCCTGACACTGAGCTCCTGAGCTACTGTACACACACAAGCGCTCAGACCCTCAAACCACACACACATAAAAACCATGCCATGCACCTTCCTGTGCTGTGCGTGTGTGTGTGCAGACTGGAATCTGCACAGTGAATCCTCATTACAGGTCACACAGAGACGAGAATCGAACCTGGCTGGGAATCGAACCCGGACCCTGGAGGTGCAAGGCCACAGTGCTCACCACTACACTACCGTTCTGATATATTTATCAATATTAATAATTTAGTGTACACACTAAACAATATGTTTTATGGCAAAAAAAAAACTCTTATACCGAAGAGTAATTTACTACGACACTGACATTAACACATTGTAAGATTACATAATTATTATTCTTTAATTAGAGTAATTTCACATTATGGAGTTCTAATGTAATATCAAGGGGTTCCAATATATTTAAATTTAAATGCCAGCTATAGTATACCATACAGTATATTTTATATAATATATTTTATACATATTCTGGTAATTCTGCTGCTCGTACTATATCGGATTCTGTAATCACAGACTGCTGCACTTACAGATTACTTTAATGCTAATAATATTAACGTACATGTCAATTTTATGAATATGAGGTATTACAATTCTTATAATATACAATGACTAATATATATCTTCTGTGTGTGTGTGTGTGTGGGACAGGGTTCAGACAGGACTCAATGGGAACGTGCCCTCTGAAACAATGCGTGTTGATTAGCGATCAGGAATTTATGAAGGCTCTGATATGAGGGTTTGACCTCTGACCCCTGGACCTCCCTTATCTTTGTGCGGGATAACATGTTATTTCTGTGAAGGACTGGGAAAGAGCAGAAGGTCACAAAGCAGGCGTTAAACTTTTCAACATGATGTTTAAACCTAACAGATAACCTATATTAATATAACATACAGTATGTCTTCAGTCCAGGACACAATCCCCTGGATTTTATTTAGTTCCAGTATTTATTTATTCATTCATCCAGGTATGAAAGCGGTTTAACAACGTCTCTCTCCGCAGCTCGTCGGATAGGTGATGATGGTGATGTAGATGTTGGGGCAGTTCAGACAGCTGTGATAAACACCACAAATATTTATTCTGGTGCTTTTAGCACATTTCTCCTTCTTATTCTTGCTGTATTTAAAGCTGCACATGTCCAACACCAAGCTTTATTTATTATCTCCTCTGCACCTCAGACGGTTCTCAGGATGAGTCGACCGGTCTGCAAAAAAATGGTTTTCAACACGTTGATGTTGATGGTCATTCCCCTCTGCTGACATTTTACACTTAATTTAAATGCCTGTCCTGTCTGAGTTATAAACCATGGAGGCAGACATTTTCCAGAGGTGTGGATGCATGCGCTTCCTGATAGAAGTAAAACAGGGGGGAGGGGCGGGGGGGCCATTGGGCATGATGAACCTAGTCTGAATGCCTTTGGACTGCAGGAGGAAACCGGAGAATGTGAAGGAAACCCACCATGCACAGGGAGAACATGCAAACTCCACACACACACACACACACAGACATGAAGATGCAAATCGAACCCTTGACCATGGAAGTGCTAAATGAAAGACTTTAACACCTTTTAAAAAACCCCAGTTCCATTTACAAACATTTTTTATAAACATCTACTAACTATTATATAAATAACATGTTTAAACATGTACAATATTGTTTGTTTTTAACCCATAGAAACGATTTTATTATTTTACAGGTTTACAGGTAATTTTGGGACAGAATTGACGAACCTGGCCTCGCTCTCTATAGAGGGGCCCAAAAAACGGATACACTTGCCAACATGAAAAATATATGCACAAAAATACCACGGTCACATGATAGCATCAACAATACTGTGACTACTGACATAAACATACTACTGTACTTCACACTGCTGCCATAAATTCAATTCGATTTTTTAAAAAAAATTTTATAAAGGGTGTAGAACTGTTGAAGTGTGTATGCTGGATGTTTTACGCTATCTGTATATAACAAAGTGTTTTTATTCTGAATATGACTCAGTGTGTGCAGTGTGTGACCCATTAATGTTATTTTCTTTTTAATTAACTTATTGCAAGTTATCATTGTTTTCTTATGACAATGATCTTTAAGCATCTGTTCGATTCCCAGAGCTTTCAAAACACATGATTGATTTCATCTTATTATTATTATTATTAAATCTTCATTTTTAACATTTATTCACTGGTATGACTAATGTGACAAAATGTTTTTTTTTTGTTTGTTTGTTTGTTTTGGGTTATTTCTCGATTCTGAGGAACACAGGACAGTCTGGTATGTTTTATTGAACACCACACATTTCTGTAGATTGTACAAAACTATTTTCAAAAGTATAAAATTCAGACACAGAAACACTTTTCAAAAAGCATTAGCATAAAAAAATGCATGATAACACGACGTGACTGTTCAGGTTTGGTTGTACGGAAAATAAAGATATTTAGGATAACTTGATTGTTGATTCTGTAGTTCCCAATTTGTCCACTAGGTGTCTCCATCGCCTTTGAAATGGAGCAGGATTTACTAGATCGCTGTCTGAAATACTTAAGATTTGGTGTGTGTGTGTGTGTGTGTGTGTGCATGCAGATATGATTAAAACCCTATATAGCACTTATAAGCTTCCTGTGAGTTTTCCTTAAAGGAGCAATAAGTAATTCTTTATGAATTCAACAGCTCCTTACTTTAACGCTACTTCTGAAGCTCCGCCCCAAAGCAACAGACACCAGCACCTAGCCTAGGTGTTTTATGAAACTAGCTAAGCTAACAAGTACCTACAGTTGGTGGTAATGTAACCAACCTACTGCATTCCTACTGCCGTTAAACAGCAAAGAAGAAGACGGAAGAAGCTAACACTACCTAGCATACAGTAGCACTTTCAGTTATGGATCAGTCCGTATAATTTCACTGTGCTAACAAACTCAGATCTTTCTGTTAAACACCACAGAGAATTCTGTACACACACACCAAAACATATCATGAACGAAAGGTAACACAGCTAACATGAGCTAGGTTTTAGGTTAGCAAACAGTCGCTACAGTCACTGCTGAGAAGCTAATGTGTGTGATGTTAGCGGTGTCGCTGTAACGTGGTAGCGGAGCTCCTCAGCAGAACCAGATCCTCACACGACACGACACGTGAGGACGAGACGTGACCCGGATCAGAATCACTCTATTATTAAAAATCTAAAAATCTGCTCACTAATGAAAACACACACACACACACACACATATATATATATATATATATATATNAGAGTTCAGAGGCTGAAGAGTCCCATGAAGGTGGCGTGAGCCGAGATGTCGAGCTTAGCTGAACTCCGGGGGACAGAAAGTTCCAGAACTGACCCGGACTCCAGGAAGTGAACACCTGAAACACACACACACACACATACACAGGTCACTCGGGACCGTGTGAAAGGGCCAATGGCTTATCAGAAAATGCATGAGTCACTGGCTTAACGTAGTACTGAAGTTTAGTTTAGAAACCTATCGATTATTAACAGGAGAGAGCGCTGGGTTTTTATTTTTACTTTTAATGATTTGCTTATTTGTTTGTGTGTATGTGTGATAGAGAGACATTTTAAGGCTTTAACCCACAAAATCTGCAATGAAAGATCAGGGATTTTATCACACATCCAATTTTAGGTTACAGTGACATCACATGTCCCATTTCAAATCTACATGATGTCTCATCCCATTTTAGGTGCTGGGAGGGGCTTACTCTCCTTTCCCTGTCAATCACAGGGACACTGGCTAATCATGGGTTCTGTGTGATCATGTATTATTATTAATAATACATTCAGTTATTAAGTTATTAACCCAATCATTTAAAAACCTGGCTATGTTCATATTTACATAGGAATAGCTTACATGAAATGTATCAGTCAGGATTTAGGCCTCATCACAGATAAAGATAAAGAGATAAAGAGACTTTAGTGTCATTGTAGTGATACAATGAAATTAGTTTGGTAGCTCTTCAGAGACCAGCAGGAATAAGAAATGTAAAAATAAGCCACAAAATAAACACAAGATAATTGTACTAAAATATAATAAATATAACAATATATACAATGGAATGTATGTGAAGTGGGACCTGAATCTTGGTGCAAACAGCACAGAGACAGCATTGGTTAAAGTAATAAACGACCTCCTATGGGCCTCTGATCAGGGTTGCGTCACTATACTTGTGTTACTGGACCTCAGTGCAGCTTTTGACACTATTGATCATAGTATTCTCCTTCACAGATTAGAAAATGTAGTAGGAATTAAGGAATTTTACTTGACTAATAATGCTCAGTGTGTAGAATTAAATGGTGACTATTCTGCATAGTCTGTTTAAAGACAAGTTTGGTGTTCCACAGAGTTTGGTTTTAGGCCCACTGCTATTTTCTCTTTACATGGGCAGATAATTCATAAACATGTTATTTGTTTTCATTGTTATGCTGATGATGCAGTTATAAGTCGCAGCAAAACCAGATGAGAAAAAAACAGCTTAATAAAGTTAAGCAATGTGTGCAGGACATAAGATGTTAATTAACTTCCTTCTGCTTAATCCTGATAAGACAGAAGTTCTAGTCATAGGCTTTCTGATCACACTGTAACTTTAAATGGTCCATCAAGTGCAACAATAAAAGACCTTGGTGTGAATATAGATTCTAGCCTTTGAATTGAAGCTCATGTAGACAATATCACCAGGATAGCATTCTTTCACCGCAGAAATATTGCTAAGTTAAGAAATATACTGTCACTAAACGATGCAGAGAAACTAGTTCATGCTTTTATCACCTCTAGGTTGAACTATTGTAACACCTTATGATGCATTTACACTGAACGCAGCGAGAGCGCCAAATTTCGCTCTCGCCGCCCTGCCGCCGTAGCCAGTCGCCGCTCTTCGCCGCTCTGACGTAGACCGAATGCCTTTCTTGTATTTAAAGGGACCGCAAAGCAATCAAGCTTGTTGATCTTGTGGAGACCAAAATGTGGAAGAAAAAAAGAAAATGATTGATAGAAATAAATAAACAAAGCCATTGGTATGGTGTGGCTTCTGTTCATTGTGAATTGCTAGTCTAATTTAATATATATATTTTATAATTATTTTATATTTCTTATTATTATAACATTAGAATCACTTACTAGACTTTGTCTTTAATTAAAATAACATTAATAATTAATAAACACCCGCTACCGCAAAAATTAAACTCTCCTCCATTTTGCTTGGGAACTAATGTCACCGGAACAAAAGTTACAGGACTGCTTTCCGCAGAATCCGCTCAAGCGGTGGACCTCCCTTTTAATTGTTTGCCGCTCAACCGCGTCATAGCTCATTACCCTAAAGTTGAACTGATTTCAACTCCCTTCACCGCTCTCGCCGCCGGCTCACATTGAAAATGATTGCGACATTCAGGCCGCTTTGATGCTCTCGCCGCGTTCGGTGTGAGCGTACCATTAGTGTCTGGTTGTTCAACTAGGTGTATAAACAAGCTTCAGTTAGTCCAGAATGCAGCAGCGAGAATCCTCACTAGAACCAGAAGATACGAGCACATCACCCCTATCTTATCTACATTGCATTGGCTCCCTGTGAAATTCCGCATCGATTTTAAAATACTACTATTGACGTTTAAAGCATGAAATGGTCTCATGTGGAGTTTCCTACAGTCTACTTGAGCCTCCAATAATGAACTGGACTGAACACATCTCCTGTTATACTGAACTTCCAGCCTCCTAACTGAACTGCACTGAATTTAATTGATTGTACGCAGAATAGTCACGATAGCGCTCTGCTCTGAGTGTGTTACGTTGCCCTGTGACACAGCAGTTTGAGAATAAGCGGTTCTCTGAGGAACCATGTGCTAGCCTTCAGCTTCCTCTAGGTGTGCTGGAAGAGACTAAATCAAAGAGAAAACTGGGGACACTCACCCGCAGTATAACATGTGTTCTGAGGCGTGCTCACATTAGTGGGCATGCTCTTCAGGCACTTCATCAGTTTAGTCTCCGCCCCATTCAGACGCTGAGTGATCACATGGCCCATGACGAAGGTGGGATCCTTATAGAGGACCTGCAGCACAGGAACCAGGAACGAGGCAGAGTTATTTTTTCATGCTGTTAATGATAATCTATAAGAAAAATCGCACTAACCTGACTGTAAATGAAGTACAAGCCTTCGGTCACCACGGTGATGGACTCCTTGCCCCCTGATAGCTGAAGCCCCGCCCCCAGGCTGCGCCCAACCCCCCAGGTAAGAATGGTCATATCGCGCTCACCTGAAAAGGAGAAGAAGAAACAGAAGTCGTGAGCATTTTTGAGGAATATCTGTTAAACGCTGCAATTTGTAAAGTTTGACATTTTCTACTGTTTCCTTAAACACAGAGTTTACAATGAGGCTTCAGATGACAGGTTTGTGTGTGTGTGTGTGTGTGTGCGTGTGTGTGTGCGTGTGTGCGTGTGTGTGTGCGTGTGTGCGTGTGTGTGTGTGTGTATGTGTGTGTGTGCATACCATATGATTGTGTGTAGGCAGGAACCAGGTGCAGGAACGTGTGCAGTTCTGCTGAGAAATGACACAAACACTCAGAAATGAGATTATTGTGTGTGTGTGTGTGTGTGTGTGTGTGTGTGTGTGTGTGTGTGTGTGTGTGTGTGTGTGTATGACAGAGAAACAGAATGGATCAGCAGTGAGTAAGATGGAAAGAGGGAGAGAAAGAGATCAACAGAAGGGGGTTAAGGGAAAGAGAGGAAGACAGAGAGGAAGTCACTCTGGCCAAAACCAAAATTGTCATGTTCCCAAAAATGGCCAGATGTGAGGTTTGGGGTCCACTTAGTACACACAACTACACTAGTTGGGACACACACACACACACTTACACACACACTGGATGCAGAATTCTGTAGAAAACACCCACTGGTGCATGCAGAGCAGAACTAGAACTTCCAGCAGTCTAACACACATGATGTCGTTATATAATCCCTGCTATCCGTTATCACTCAGATGAGGATGTTCCTTGTTGAGTCTGGTTCCTCTCAACGTTTCTTCCTGTTGCCGTCTCAGGGAGTTTCTCCCTCAGCACCGTCACCCTCGGCTCATTCATCAGGGACAATCTCACAATCTCATTATTCGTTCAAAGACATTTTTTCTCACTCATACACACTTCCATAAATTTTCATTTAATTTTGTGAAGCTGCTTTGAGACAATGACCGCTGTTAAATATGCTATAGAAATCAAACTAAGTCGATTCCCACTGATTATAGCTGTATAAAATAATGGAGTAAAGAAAATACCCTGAAGTGTGAAGCGCTGAGAAGCCGAGAGCCTGAGACTCACTAACACAATAACTCCTAACACACTGCAGTCTCAGAGCAGCACTGCTTACACACACACACACACACACACACACACACACACTTATCAGATGAGGAGAGTGGATCTGGAGCCCTGGGACAGTCAGACAGGCTGTGTGACACTGTCTGGCTGTGGAGACGGGCCGACACAGGAGAACCTGGAGCACAGAGCGCAGAGACTGTGTGTGTGTGTGTGTGTGTGTGTGCTCAGTGTACAAGCGGTGAGACATCATGGAACTTTGAACTTTAACTTGCACATTATCTGCACATTGTTTTGCTCATGCTGGTTACCGTATCCCAATTCCATTTCAATTCTATTTTATTTTATTATTTGTACATTAAGACCTAGAAGGTTTTCTATATTGTAAAAAGTTTCTCTGATTTTTTCATACTTTTTTATTTATTTATTAATTTTTATTTTTTCATACTTTTTTTTTTCTTATTTGAAAAACGAAGCCATCAGCGGTCATATAAGCATTTCACTTCATATCATACTGTGTACCTGACAAATAAAATTTGAATTTGAGGTCTAGACAGATCTGCATTTCCTCCTCCATTGTCAAAAATATCAACATATAAAGAACAACTTCACTGAAAACATCACACACACAATCTCAAATTTTTACAAAAGTGTGAAATTTTTTTTAGGAGAAGGCCACACTGCCACACTCTCTGCAAAATATGTGTCAGAGTGTGAGTGTGAGAGCCTGAGAGACAGAGTGAGACACAGAGTGAGACACACCCTGAATATCCCTAAACACAAACCAATCAAAATTTAATAGAACTGATTTTCAGATATCTATCTAGTAGTTTTTGTTGTTGTTTAGTAGTTGTTTGTTTACTTCCGATTTCTTCTTCCATATTTAATATGTTTATAATGTTTGTATATGTTTATACTTACAGATAGATATTATTTATAATGAAATCCACCTTAGATATATATATGATTGCTTTGACAACAATGTGACTTTGTTGAAGAGCGATCACTGAGAGAGAGAGAGAGAATCTGGTTATAATCTGGTGTTAATAAATTATAGATATATGACGACATTCAAAATAATTTCAGTTGCTAAGATGTGACTTTTGTCATGAGTAACATGGACAGACAGACAGACAGACAGAATCACTTGTTGTCCTGTAGAAGGAGCTGATAGCTGGTTCTGTGTGGAGAACAGAAGGTGTTCCAGCAGCAGAACAAGATAAAGTTCTCGGGCCTGGAGGTTAGTGTTCAACTCACTCTGTCTCTTCTTTCTATTTTTCTCCTTTGAGGACACTTCCCGCTTCTCTCTACTGCTCCCACATGCCAGCGTCATAAAATCTGGAACACACACACACTCAGTGTGTTTATGAGTAAAATGAAAGATTCTTGCTCACATCATCTCAGTTAGTATTAGATGAACAGGTTCAGGTGTAGATCAATACAGTATTCAGTCTCATGTTCAGTCCTGAGTTCAGTCTCATGTGGATGTGATGAGTTTCATTCATTTCTAATCTTAATAAACTCAGATGTGTCTCACAGACTCGATTACCACAGGGATGTGTCGTCTACAGACCCAGGAGAAAATGTTTGTAGGTGTATGTTTACATTCACGTGTGTCAATCTGGACTGAAAGAATCTGTCTATAACTGACAAAAATAAATATAGACAGAAAGACGGACACGGAACAGAAAAAAAGACAGACAGACACTCAGCTAAGTGCGCAGACAGACAGACAGACAGACAGAGGGAGAAAGTTGTACAAATCGATAAACAGAAAGATAGACACACATATACAAACAAACCCCAACATGCAGACAGACTGTCAAACACACTGAAAAGCTGACAAACTCACATTCAGACAGACAGACTAACACCTACGCCCACACACACACCGGCTAATACAAGCACACAAAAAGGCTAACACACATACACACACTTAGCCTAAGACTGACAGACAGACAGGCTAACCATCTGAGGGTCTGAGACAGACAGACAGACAGACAGACAGGTTTCTCCACTCACCCACCCCAGAGCAGCAGTAATAGCAGTAGAAGTTGCTGCACTCGGTCCGGACACTCTGCAGCTCGGTCAGCATCCTCCTGTGTGTGTAATGCAGGTGGAGCAGAGCCACCATCACCCCGACCACATACACAAACACACTCCACTTCAGCATGACTCCTCTGACACACTCCTCTGACACACTCCTCTGAAACACTGCTGCGCCTGCTTCTAGCGGAAACGGCCGGACATTTAAACTACACCATCACACTTCTGCAAAAATTCTGCTCTTAGGAAATCTTCTGTCATTTTTTTTCTCTCCCCCATCCCTCCCCTACCCAAGGCCTCTGCTGTGACTTTCACTTTCGGAATGTGACCGGGGCGATGTGGGAGTGGACTGCTGATCACTCGCTGGTGTTCTGCAAAAACAAAGCTCTTCTATCTTTCTGAAGAACAGCATCTCACACAAGAATCAGAATCTCACACAGAAACCATCTGCCTTCTACTGTCACATCTCTGTTTTTAGAAGCACGAGAAGCACTTCTGGTACTTGCAGAGCAAAGCTGCAATTAGTGTGTGTGCAAATAAATATTCACTAAAATAAATATTCCTATTTCATTCTGTTCCTTTGATAATAATAATAAAAAGAAAAGCATATACCCCGAACAGCCATAACATTAAACCCACTTGTCTAATATCAGAAGGTTCTCCTTTGTGCCTCTAAAACAGCTCCGTCCTGTCAAGACCTGGACTTCACTAGATCTCTGAAGGTGTGTGTGTGTGTGTGTGTGTGTGTGTGTGTGTGGTATCTGGCTCCAAGCTGTCAGCAGCAGATGATTTAAGTCCTGTAAGCCGTATGTAAGAGGAGGGTAGAGGAGCCAAAAAATGTACTCAAGTAAGAGTAGCTGTACTTCAAAATACTATCATTCAAGTAGAAGTAAAAAGTATTTGGTGAAAAGATACTGAGTGCTGAGTAACTGTTTCATCATAATGACCAATTTATTTATTTTTTAGAAAATATAATAATCATATATTAGTATATTCTGTATACACACACACACAGTGTATATATGCTGAAGTGTATGTGTTTTGGCAGACAGAGAGGACTTATGAAGCTGTTCTTTGTATATGATGTCAGGGGAACATCACATTCTTTGAGATGCATAAAAATGTAAAAGTGTGTTAGTGATTAATTCTGTACTGAAATATACTCATATATTCATAGACTGTTAAAGTAACATTATATGTACAATCAATGTTACAATATAATCACACAAACATGAAAAAAGCATTCTATACTCCCTGCAAGATTGTACACTAACCGTCAGATCGCGCTAGTAGCAGCATGGATTTATGGGCGTTCCACCGAATTAGAGAAAGTTCCGGAAAATATTGTTTGCGCATGCGCGGTGAGCGCATGTAGGACGGATTCACAGGTAGGATGAGTTTATAGAACACCGGCTGAACGTTTTTTCCCCCCACTATGCCACCTGACCTGATTGGTCAAACGGAGTCATGTGATCATTGTTGCTGCGTCTGATTGGTGAAACAGTCATGCAGTAGATCCACCGGCTGAATGTGTAGAATAAACAGTTAGAAAAGTATCGAGTCGAGTGTAGAGGAGTGTAGCGGAGTAAGAGTAGCGTTTCTTCTTCACTAATCTACTCAAAGGTCTGGTGCAGTGAAACTACTCATAGGACTTTTTTTTTTCAAAACGTTACTCACGTAAATGTAACTCGTTCCCACACAGCTGTGCTGTACAGTAAGGTCAGACCTCCGTGGATCAGACTCGAGTCTCCTACACACACACGTGATCGGATTGAGATCTGGAGAACTTAAAGGGCGAGTTAACTCCTTTGTCGTGTTCTTCAAACCGTTCCTGAACAGTGTGTGTGTGTGTGTGTGTGTGTATCATCCTGCTGAAAGAAGCCAGTACCGTCAGGGAACATGAAGGGGATCGCCTAATGCCCCATGTCTCCTGGGATGGGATCCAGACCCCCCGCAACACTGTACATAATAAGCGCTATAGAACATGACCATGAAGATGAATTGAACCGAACAGATGTCAGGACACTCAGTTTCCCAGCAGAACAGTGTTTGTAAATGTTTAACCAAGTACATAAATACACATGACCAGGTCGAGTGATTAACTCAAACCATTTAGTGATATCACCAAGTAAAGTCAACTGCAGTGCTTATGGACGAAACGAGCAAGAGGAGTCTGACATGACTACCAGACAAGTGTTTATAATTTTATTTATTAAGCAGATAATTTATTATAAATAACTTTTTCCAGTTTAATACACACTCAGGACCTCGCCTATAAACACAAACCAGAAGAACAAAACAAACAGGAAGCACTAATGATTATTATTATTAATGAGGAAACATCAGATGGTAAACACGTAACTAAAAATAAAAACAAGCTGAATGTCTGAAGAGAACGGGAACCTAAAATGCACTCATAAATATAATAAAAAAATAACTTTTTAATCTTAGATCATTGAAGGGAAACCACAGAATTCGGTCTGAAATGTGCACGGCATGTCTTGGTAAGGCGTGTCCAGATGGGGCGTGTCGAGACAGGGTGTGTCAAGATGGGGCCGGTCCAGACGGGGCGTGTCCAGAAATGCTGTGGAAACATATGGCGTGTCCCAGGTGATCTGAGCCTCTCGGTGTGCTGTTCCTGTCACCACAAACGACATCATGGGGTTTCCACCGGGAGGGAGATCCATCACCTCCTCATAGACACCAAACACCTGAACTCTCGGAGAGAGAGAGAGAGAGAGAGAGAGAGACATCAACATCTCACACAAATACATGTTGGTCATCTTCTCCCAAGACGCAGATCGTAACCTTTCCTGTTATAAACACTGTACCTGGGGGGTAACGGTGACGGTGTTCAGGTGTGTTGGACTCAGGTTACACGGGTCCAAACTCCATAGAGTCTCAGGAGGAGTCTGATTCTCCACCTCAAAAGAGCAGCTGCTCTCTGGAGGGTAACCCGGAGACAAGTCCCATGACTTCTCCTTCTTCAGCCTGTAACCATCATCACCATCACCATTATAACCATTACCACCACCACCAGTATAACCACCATCATCATTATAATAACCATCACTATAACCACCATCACCATCAGTGTTATAACCACATCATAGCCACCACCACCACTATTATAACAACCATCACTATCACCATCATCAACACCACAGTCTGTTTCTCCCTCTATTTATTAATCCGTTTATCTATCTGCTTACCTGTGTCTCTGTGTATCATTCGTTCAGTCAAACTGTCTGTCCATATGAATTTCCTACTATAACTCTATGTCTGTCCATCTTCTGTTTGTCTACAGATGTTTGTCTGTTTGTACATCTGTTTATAAACCTGCCTATCTGTTGATCAGACTATCTGTCTGTCACCATTCCTGCTTTCTGTTTCACCCAGATGAGGATGGGTTCCCTGTTGAGTCTGGTTCCTCTCAAGGTTTCTTCCTATTACCATCTCACTGAGTTTTTCCCTGAGCACTGTCGCCCTCGGCTCGTTCATCAGGGACGATCTGATCATTTTGATTCACACACACATTTCATACACACTTCAATAATTCTATTGATTGTGTAAAGCTGCTTTGCGACAATGACAGTTGTTAAAAGCGCTATACAAATTAAACTGAATTGAATTGAACCTTGTCAGCCTGTCTGTCTATCTATCAATCTGTCTATCAAAATGTTTGTCTGTCTGCTTCTCTGTTTGTCAGTCTATCAGTCTTTCCTTCTTAATGTCTGCTTGTCTATCCATAGGTCACTTTTTTTTTACCTATGGTTACTTGTAATCTCACAATCTCCCTCTCTCCCTTAATCATTCAATTCAATTCAGTTTTATTTGTATAGCGCTTTTGACAATTCTCATTGTCACACAATCAAAGTTTGTATGAAATGTGAATGTGTATGAATCAGAATGGTCAGATTGTCCCAGATGAGCAAGCCGATCTCTCCTTACTCCTCTATGGCACTCTGTTTCTTCCTCAAGTCTCCGATGTGCTGTGTGAATGCAGCCGCTGCGTCTCCTCCATGGATTCGTCTACCTCCCTTCTTCCTTCTGCCCATCAGCTGCGCCGGAGATGGCAGCGTATCACCAGAGAGGTCCCTATATCATGTGGAATGTCCATTAAGCAAGATGTCACTTACATTATAGATTACAAAACTTTCCTTACTTGTTAAAAAAAAATAATAATAATAATTGTAATTTTATCCATAACTAGAGGGTACCAACAGAGTGACGCCTGTGAATGGAGTGTGGTACATATCATGTTATGTATATAAGCATGTATACTTTCATGCTTTTAATTTCCTTTTTTTATTTGTTTGTTACCTCGGATTTCTAAAGAGTTTCTCCCAGAACTCCTCTCCATAATGTGAAAGTGATGAAGAGTGATGATGACTTTGAGCAGGGTGACACTCAGTAAACGCAGAGTGCCGATGCACTTCCCGCGACCTCCTGCAGGAGGCAGCACACACCCACTTATCATAGTCAGCGCTTATTACCGATTACAGATCCATTAAACGTAAACTTGAACATGACATGTTAAAAAATGTGAGAGGTTTTTTTTTTACTTTGCAAAACTGAGAAAGTGCCCTGCTGCTGTTTCTGTTTCATGCTGCTGTGTGGTCCACTGCTGCCACATTACGCTATGCTAAACAGCTAGCGCGCTACAGCTTAGCTAATCTTTCTTCAACAATTATTTAATAAGTATTACATATAACTTGCAAGTACAAATATGGGTTCAAATTATAATAATTTTTGCAAACCTATATATACATATATACACACATACAGTATATAAACTTAAATAATTTCAATGACTAGCTGATAAACGGTATTAATTGTATGTTAATTATGCTAGATATAGATTTACTTAGCCGAGCTCATTTTCTGTGTGGGCGCGAGCTGTTACGCGTGCGCAATCAATTAAAACGTAGTCCGTAGTCACACGGTTATTTCTTTTAATACAATTAATTATACATTTACTTTGTTATTATATCAATAATAATAAACTGAATAACAATTTTCATTAATTTTCCGAATGTTTTCTTAATGCAGTTCAAACTACTAAATGTTTTAACTATTTATTAAATAATTATTTA
Source organism: Clarias batrachus (assembly GCA_003987875.1). Taxonomy (NCBI): domain Eukaryota; kingdom Metazoa; phylum Chordata; class Actinopteri; order Siluriformes; family Clariidae; genus Clarias; species Clarias batrachus. The sequence goes on from QMIH01002931.1 coordinate 25,397, forward strand.
TGTATATTTAATTTGTTATATTATAAATAATAATAATAATAATAAAATGTATCTTTTTTTGTTTTACATTTTTTCCTATTTAATTTCTGTTTTTGTCACTTCTTTCTCAATCCTTCTTACTACTTTTTTCTTTTTCTCCAACTTTATTTCTTTCCTCTCTTCTTCTTCTGAATCTTTTTTGGAAAAGTTCTTCGGATATATCCCGTAGCTTTAGGAACTAATTTTAAGCGCTATTTTAATTCATCTAATGTGGAATGTTTAGTCACAGGATCCGCAGTCACTCTAAAGCATGACGCGATGACGTCAGCATGGGGGCAGCGTGTCCGGTCAGGGTTGCCAAATTGTGTGCGTTCAGTCACATTTTAAAAATAGTTTTCATCACAGTGCGATAAATCCTTTTTTCATTTCATTCAGTGACGTTCCAAATAAAAAAATGTTAGTGGGATCTACATTCAGTCAAGTCACACTTACAGTAATTGTGGATGTGTTATTGTGGTCTTTTCCTGATCCTGACAAAATGAAGTTCAGCAATAACAACAGAAAGGTATTCATGTCCATAAACTAATTACTGCTGTCGCACACCACAGCACACTTCTAGACTGTGTAGTGCTTTGAAGCATTAATGCCATCCAGTTTAATATTAATGTTCGTGTTTGAATTTCAGACAATCCCCACGTGAACCTTCAAACCTATTGAAATGTCTGGTTTGTGGATTAGTTTTCTAGATTATCCAGATTAGAAAATACCTTTGAGCGCACGAGAAAGAGAACGACTGTTTGACTTGAGACACAAATCATGAGAACAATTACAATGACAGCGGAAAGCTTGAAAATTGCTAAACATTTTACATGAAATTGCTAAACATTTTACAGTGTAACCTGGAAACCTGACTGACAGGTGTGTTTTCCCTTACTTGCTGTGTAGTTAACATTGCTTTTAAACAATGGTGGACAGAAACACTGTAAACGTAATTCACTACTGTACTTGAGTACATTTGTCAATGTAGTCAGCGGTAGGAAGTACCTGAGTACATTTACTTTGATACTGTATTTATATATATTTCATGTGTCCTTACTTTACACAAGTTATTTTATTAACAATATTTTTTCTTTTACTTAACTAAATTGTACAGAGAATATCTGTCCTTTTACTTCGCTACATGACTGCATGGTGTTGCTTTACCTAACCACAGTAGTATTTGTAGACTATTATGCGTAATGACTTGCCTTTCCTTCAAGACACCTGTGAATGCAGGAGTTCTACTTTTACTTGAGTAACTATTGCCCTATGAAATCTCTAATTTTACTCAAGTACAGGATTTGTGGACTTCACGCTGCTTTTAATTCTTACCAGTACATATAAATCTGTTCATCGAGTGTTTATCAGATACCTCTGCTTGATGTCAGGGTATGATGTCATATCAACCCACCTTGGGTTATACATCATCCCTGTGGACTGTTCAGTCAGTGTAAGGATTTGGTGTTTAGTTACTGATATTTTTCGAATATAATAAACAACATTCAGGTTACAGTACATCATCTCATTGTAGTCTACTTGAGTACGATCCTTGCGTATACTAACCCACTGATCACCTCACATATTAGTGATATCATTCCATACACACCATGGCTGATATTATTGATAGTTTGAAGACAATAGGACAACGTCCCTCTCGCATGACTTCCTGCTTTATAAGGTTTGGAAGCACATTTCAGAGATAAGATCGACACGTGCTGGGCACATACACAGATATCACACAGGCAGTCTTGATAAAATCTCACATTCTAGACGGTGGTCCAGTCCTATGTTTTGATACAAACAGCTTTCACACATGAACCAGTCTGTACTCACGACCACCTTTATATACAATCTATACAATTTATACCTATATACATTGCACAGATAATCCAGTGCTGCTCTTTTTTTGTATACTGGTGTTTTTACACATATTCAGTGTATATATACTGTATATGCATAAATATATATATACACACACACGTATATCTTGCTCAATATTATGGACATTATCTGCTTATATTCCTGTTTATATCTCTTTTTTCACTTTATACCATTATCTATTCTGTAGTTACTGCATACACTCACTGTATAGAAATGTTACAGAATATCTACTGCATTTATTGTTATGATTAAAAGGTTGAGAGCTCTCAGTCTACTGATCTATCCTTGTTCCTACCTTAAAGTATGGAATTGTCAGGAAGATAGCTGGCTTTTCCCTTAGAGACAGGATGAGAAGCTCAGTTATCTGTAAGAGACTAGGAGTAGAACTGTTACTCCTTTGGGTGGAAAGAAGTCAGTTAAGGTGGTTTGGGCACCTTAAAGATGTGTTCTTGCCACTTCCAGCTAGGAGAAGGTCACGGGACAGGTGGAGAGATTATATCACCACACTGACCTGGGAATGCCTCGGGATCCCCCAGTCAAAGTTAGTTGAGGTGGCTGGGGAAAGGGAGGTTTGGGGTTCCCTGCTGGAACTACTACCCCCACAACCTGATTTCAGTTGAAGAGGGATGGGAATTTATGTTTTTTTCTTATTATTTATTAGAGATAAACCGTCCCAGTGGTGGCACGGTGGCATTGTGGTTAGATTTAAGAGACTTTGTTTGCTGTTTGTTCACATACCGACAGTATGAGTACACTGGAATTTTTCTCTGCAGAAACTTTCTGAGTCAGTGATAAAAAATAGATGAAGTAGAATGAACATATAAGACAAGAATAAATAGAGGAAAGGCTGCATGGTGGTGTAGTGGTTGGCACTGTCGCCTTACACCTCCAGGGTCTGGGTTTGATTACCAACTCAGTGTGTATTGACTTTGCATATTCTCAGGTTTCCTCCCACAGTTTAAAGATTAGGCTTATTGGCCCTGCTTATTTACATCACATTTACAGCATCATGAGACACCCTTATCCAGAGGAACTTACATTTTCATCTCATTATACATCTGAGCAGTTGAGGGTTAGGGTTTCTCTAAGGCCAAACAGTGGCCTCTGGGGTTTGAATCCAGGTCCTTCTGAACTGTAGGCCAACACCTTAACCACTAAGCTACCACCGGGTCTCAATATGACAGTGATCAAAAAGAGTTATATACATGTACATAGTTTATAGCAGCAGGGCTCTCTATGAAAGGGATGAAAACTTACAGAGGTGAGACAGACATGCTGTTTTGTTCCCTTGTTTCTTTTGCCATCAGTCTGACTTTCAGTCTAGTTAGGACTGTCGCCTCACACCTCAAGCGTTGAGGGTTCTAGGGCCTTGGGGTATGTATGTGCATGTGTGGAGTTTTCCCACATGTTCTCCCTGTGCTTGGTGGGTTTCTTCCATACTCCAGTGTCCTCCAACAGTCCAAAATCATGTTGTTTTTAGTCTTTCGGAGGTGTCGCCCCAGAGCACGATCTGGTCCGCACAAGCTTGGCACAGGTTTTACACTGGATTCCCTTCCTGATCCGGGTTTGTGACCGACACTGCATTACACTGTATTACACCTGCATTACACACGGCAGCAGTTTGGGTGGAAAGCAAACATATGGAAGTCCTAAATTGCCCACATTGTGTGAATGAGCATGTGAGTGTGTGTGTATGTGTGTGTGTCCTGTTATAGATTTTCTCCCTTTCCAGTGTGTACCCACCTTGTACCTGTGATAGGTTTCAGGTTTCCTGTCACCATGTACAGGATAGAAAGAATGTACATTATGAACATTTGTTAGAAGTAAACCAGCCCAATCTGGCAGACCCTATACTATGCAATCTGGCAACCCAGGCTGAGAGGGTGACCAGTTTGATCGCGCGAGACGGGAGGAGAGCTGCCAGGGCCGCACGCGAGGCCGAACTTTTACCGGTCACTTTTTTTTCTTTCTTTTTTTCCCTTTTTTTCTTCTTTTGCCTCACCTAGTTTTTTATTTTCATTCTTTTCCCTTCATTAGAGCCTTTATTGGACCCCTTGAGTCATTTCTAAGGATTAAACTATCCTACTGTGCGGGTTATCTGTAACTTCTCCGTCATTGGAAGTGTGTTTTGGAGAAAAGTCCGGAGTTTGACGGCTCGAAGCTAACTCGCTAACAGGACGGGAAAAGTGACGTCATCGAAGGGAAACTTTACCTCAGATTAAATCTTTCTGAGGACCGATCGAGGCGTTTTATTTTACTTTATGAAGTTTTTTGGGATCAAAAGGAGAACTTCTATGAGAAACTTTAATCCTAGCTCTCAGAACAGCCGGTGATTAGCATGCTAAACAGGTGCGGCTAGTCAAGAGACCAGGGCTCGGGATTTATTACTTTCTGTTTTTTTTTTTGTTTGTCTGTTTTTTTACCTGGTATTTAAATCTTCTTTTCCTTAAGTGGTGAGTAAATCTGTTTTATTTTAATAATTAATAATTAGTTTTACACCAGTGTGTGTAATGATCCATCTTTTTATCATCTCAAAAATTTCTCAATCACTTCAGTTTAGAAATACCTAAGAATATATTCATTTTCTAGTGTGTGTGTGTGTGTGTGTGTGTGTGTGTGTGTGGTGTAGAACTTTTGTAGAACACACAGAGATTATTTCTGTTTTAAAACACAAAGTTGTACAGATTTTTTTTTCTTAAAATCTCAGTTTATTTGTTTAACGATGATTCAAATTCTGACTCGGTATCGATTCACGATTCATTTAACTCGTTTGAATCAGAGTCAAAGTTTTTTATTCATTTCATTTTAAGGAAATGTTTTATGCCTTTATTTGGAATCTGTAAAGTAGAAAAAGAGGATTGGAGTGATCAAACATTCATTATCAGCGACCAGATGTGTGTAAACACACGCGTGAGTGAGAGAGAGAGAGAGAGAGAGAGAGAGAGTGTGTGTGTGTGTGTGTGTGAGAGAGAAATAGGTACACCCTTGTGGTTTCGTGATTTTTCTCCTTTTTCATTTGCATACATTTTAATTTCCTCACATTTTAATCTCTCCCCTTAATTTTTCCTTTCTTTTTTTCTCTTCTCGTTCTGTCCTCCTCTCAGTATTTGTTTCCTCTCTGTTTCTTTCATCTTTCATTCCTTATCTATTGTCTCTTCTCTTATCTAATCTTTTTTTTTCTCTTTTTCTTTCTTAATCATTTTCTCTTTCTTAATTTCATCCTCGTATCATCTCTCATCTCTTTTTCCAGTTCTACATCCATACTTTCTTTAAATCTTTCTTCCTTCCCTTATCCTGTCTTATTCTCTCTTTTTTTCTGGCTTCTCCTTTTTTCTTTAAATTATTTGTTTGTCCTTTTCTTTTCTCTCTTTCCTTTTCTCCATTTGGTTTGTCTTTTTTCTTTCTCTTTTTTTACCTAAAGTCTGTGCATTCTGAATAATTTTTCTCTTCCAGTTTCCTTCCCTTGTTTGTCATTCTCTAGGCTTATCTCACTTAATTTTTTTTTATTAATTTCCTGCGTTCTTTTTTCCCTATTCTTTCTATCTTTATTTTCTCATCCTCACGTTTCCTCTAATTCTACATCTTAATTAAAAATGTTGAAATCGTTTTGCTTTTCTTCCAAGCGTCTCATTTCCTTCCATCTTATCTTTTCTAGTTTTCTGATTTTTTTTCTTTTCTTTCTGTATTTCGCTCTCTCCCCACTCTCTTTTTTCTCCTTTTGTCATCTTTTCTTTTTATTCATTACATCTTGCGTTTTCTCTGTCACCTTTCTTCTGTTTTTTTCTCCGCAGTGTTGAACCTGTGTTTGCCTTCAGGCATGTGTGTGTGTGTGTTACCTGGATGTGGTGTGTTATTACAAGCCAAGAAGATTATAACCACACTTGTGCATGCACACACACACATTCCTGAGGTTGATGTTAAAAACTCAACTTGTCTCACTCTCTCTCATTTCTTTCCTGTCACTTCTCTTCTCTTTATTATCATAAATTTTATTGCATTCTATTGTTTCTTCCACTTCCTGACTCCACACACACACATACTGCATGTAAACACTGGATTTATATTATATCTTAATGCTCTGGGTATGTCTAGGCTGCGTCAGTACAGAATTGTGGTGTGTTCTCCTTCTTGATGCGGTTCTTTAGGCAGTTCACATGAGAATACACATGTGAGTGATGGAAGCGAAACAGACACAATGTGTGTTTTGGATCTTTGTAGATTTTCTGTAATGCGTCAACATTTTAAACAAGTTGTTCATTTTGGTGCTGATTCTGATTTACTGTGTTGATTTGAACTGTACCGATGCTGCAAGTCAACCTGTCAGAACTGTCACACACAAGAAATTTTTCTTGTTTATTTTCCTTGATGAAATCCAAGGATGAAGCGATGAAGGGTCAAGCCGAACCAACCAGCTCTGTGATCTGAATCGTGGCATTGCTATGAAATACCACTGAATCACTGTAAATGACTTGTAAATTACTCATTTATACTTTTTTAAATTTTTTTATTTATTTTTATTATTATTATTATTAATATTATTTTAAATACACCTCTTTGCTAAAATTTCTTTCCTGGACTTTTTTTGCTTTCCAGTCTGCAGCCTGCGTTTGTTCTTTCTCTCTTTTTTCCGCTTTGTTTTTTTCTTTGCGTTCTTAGAGCGTTGACGTAGACCCTGAGGCGAGTTCCTCTTCTTTTCTACATTTCTATAAGATTCATAAACTGCATTCAGAAATTGAACCTACACACACACACATATTTGTACACACACACTTACTGTATGTCACTCTTCATTCCTAGCAGTCTTGTTTTTGGTCCACTTCAGCGATAAGGCAGGTTTGGTCAGGTCTGAAACAGGAGGCTGAATGCGTCAAGTAAGAAATAAAACACTCTGGGATGTGCTGGTTTAGAAAAATAAGCAGTGATGTGACATGTGATTTATTTATTTTATTTATTTTAATATAATTATTTTTGTTTATTTCTATAACAGCATGTCCTTGGGCATTTTTTTTTTCATTTTATCACATGATCACGTGACCGAAAGTCTTATAAACACCTGACTCGCGGGATCACGTCATGATTGATGGTCTTCGTCATGGTCTTCGGGTTTTTTTTAAGCATTCCTTTAAGCACAAACACTTGCGTTCTGTCTGCTGCGGCCGAGATATCTGTAGAGATCAGAGCCTCATGAAAAGCTTTGTGATGTTCTTTACAACTTTATAATCAAGAATCAGCTGACTGAGATGAGCGAGTGATTGAGGGAGAAGAGTTAAAGGAGAGAATGCAGTCACGATGGAGGAATGAGAGAGCGGGAGACGGTTTGCTGTAATTGCGTGAGCCTGAGCGTGTTTTGAAATTGGCAGTGAAATGTGTGTAATGTCAGCTATGTTCATCACGCAGGCCGTGTGTCGCTGAGAGGGGTGTGTGTGTGTGTGTGTGTGTGTGTGTGTGTGTGTGTGAGAGAAAGAGAGACTGACATTGATGTGGGCAGATCCCCATTGTGCTTGCTTTTTTTGCTGTTGTTGATGGATATTTTAATACACACACACACACCCTTAAGGCACATTCTCCAGCAGCCCACCCCGTTCTGTCATACCAGACTAGCAATGCCTGACATCCACAGTTATTTATCGAGGAGGGGTTCAGGGTACGGCTGCTTGAGCTCTCGTTCAACTCTCTTCAAAGATCAGGAATCCCACGAACCCCGCTGAACAAAGTGTTCCTGGCGGAACGTCACGAACCCCATGGATGGCCACAAAAGAGGTCAAACGTTACAAAAATTTCACACAATTTGTGTAATTTGCTAACTTTATGAAAGATGGAACACTATGGAATATCTAAGACGCTGCAAAATGTCACACATGCCTTTCATTCTCTCTCTCTCTCACATGTGTGTACACACACACACACACACATACACACGTCTGTCCCCACCACTCTTTATATCTCTCTCGGTTTTTCTCTACATATTTCTTTCGTAATTAAGTGGTTTAACTCATCATCTGTTGACATGTGACTTGGCTGCCTGCTAGACGGTTCATCCTGATAAAAGGAAACACCTGTATTTTACTTACACACACACATATACATACACGCACACACAGAGACAGACAGACAGAAGGAGGTCCACACCTGTATATTTGATTCCACCATAATATAAGTGATGTGTGTGGAAAGAATGAGCAGAGAAGGGAAAAAACAACAATAAGGAATCTCTCTCTCTGTGTCTGTCTGTCTCTCTCTCTGTCTCTCTGTCTCTCATTCTCTGTGTCTGTCTGTATCTCTCTCTGTGTCTCTGTCTCTCTTTCATGAACTCTGTAGATATGTGGAAAATGATTAATGAAAAAATAATCTTGCTTGTTGCAGAGCAGTTGAAATACAAACAGATTTCATTGTGTGTGTGTCTGTGTGTGTGTGTGTGTGTGTGTGTGAGAGAGAGAGAGAGAGAGAGAGAGCGAATGAGTGTGAGAGAGAGCAAAATCAGTACATTCTAAACACACACTCTCTTGGTCCTACAGGTGCTAAGAGCTGATTGGCCGGCGGTTGCCATGGCGTCTTCGGTGAAGGTGGCGGTTCGCGTGCGGCCCTTCAACAACCGTGAGACAAACCGTGGAGCGAAGTGTGTGATCCAGATGCAGGACAAGTCCACCTGTGAGTCTACACACACACACACACACACACACACACGATTGTATGGTATAAGTGAAGCACAGCTGCAGTAATCTGTACTACACGTTTTATTCCACATGCAAAACTAAATGCACCCTTCTCTTAAATAATGCTTTCTGTAACAGTAACGTGTGTATACACCACAGCCGATGTGTGTGTTACAGTTGTGCGGGTTGTACAGGGGTAATACTGGCTGTAACACGAACCACAGGTTTATATGAATTGAGTAATATATTAATACGGCCAGGTAACCAGCTAGTCTGGTTTAAAGGGATTTAAAATTTTATAAATTTTATTGCTAAAACATAACGTATACGTATTAGGGACAGGACTCACCAAGGGCGACCCGATCCAGTATCAGCAGGATACCCAGGTGCCGATACAGTCTGTATTGTGATTTCTTTTAATATCACAATTTTATAAATATCCCAATTCAATATTAAAATTTTTATATTTCAATATAAAAATTCTAAGCAAATTTGGCAAGTAATAATCCAGTCCTAACAGATGACCTAAAACTGACCATTTGATGCCATTTCAGCTTTTTTAGTCGTTTTCTAAATTGCTCTTGGCATTTAGAAGTAACACGCCGCCAGTTTGTAGTGTTGCTGTATTAGTGTTAGCATGAGTGGAGCCGCTGTGCTAGTTGTATGCTGAGAGTCTAACCACATTGTGATACATTCTCTTCCTCTTACTCAGCACTTCCACCATTTTTCCACAGGCGTGTGTGTGTGTCTGTGTGTTCGTGTGTTCCCCTTCGCCCTGCTCTCCATTCTTCACTTTCTCGTCTGTTCTAATTGCACCAACCCCCCGACTCCCCCACCCCACCCCACCCCACCCCACTCTCTCAGTCTCTATTTAAAGAATCTACGACGCTGGCACTCTGTTTGCTCTAACCCCCTCCCTCTCCAGTGATTGAGCCCAGTGAACTTCGGGACTGTGGCGTTGTTACCATGTTGCGCTTCTTTCTCTTCTCCCTGCAGACTATCTTTCTTTCTCTCTCTCTCTATATATATATATTCTTTCCTTCACTGTTATACAGAGGGACTTACACACTGATCTGAGATTTTTAAGTGAGTCAGGGAGAGAGACAGACAGACAGACAGGTTGAGGATGAAGCCCAGGCCCAGTCAGACAGTTAACAGTAACGCTCACTCTGCTCTGTGTGTGTGTGTGTGTGTGTGTGTGTGTGTGTGTGTGTGTGTGTGTGTGTGTGTGTGTGTGTGTGTGTGTGTGTGTGTGTRTGTGCACGCTCTCTCTGTGTCTATCTGCCTTTAAACAAAGCTGAAACCTAGCCAGGGATTGTGGGAAATCTGCTTTTCAGGCAAGAGTGTGTGTAAAACAGAGGTGTGTTCTAGTGGAATGTCATGTCACTGCACCTGTGTCGAGGATACAGACTTAAGTGTATACTGGTTACAGGCTGTTCGTGCACTGATCACTCAGCGTACACTCACACTGGGCTTCAGGTCATTTGTGTTAGTTTAGATTTTAATCAACTTATTTATAAAGCAATAAGTTACAGCATTATTGACTTGTGTCCATATGCTGAATTGCTCAGTCCCTTACTCCTTTACTCACTCACTCGCTTCCTCCCTCACTCCTTTTAGTATTTTAGTGCTTTTAAACTTTAAATTGAAGAGCAATTGATTCAGTTATGAACCGTGACTCTTTTGTGTGCCGATTCATGTTTCACCTCATTGACTCCAAAATCGGTTGCAAAATTTGCATTTATTTACAATAGAGAAGCACCAGTTGATCGTCTGGAATCGGCTGGTTTTCAGTTTGATCAGACACGACCGATTTTGTGCCGAATGCACAAGCCTATGGGTGGCGCATTTTCATGCTGTTCCATTATCAAGAGTCACCGCGATTTTCTCCTCTGAACAAATGAGTCTGACAACTGACAACACCGCGTGCGGTAATTACTTTTGAAAGACGTTAGAAGCCGCTCATGACCTCACCTGCTCAATACAAGCTCAACACGTTTCAGGAGGTAAAACATCTCCGTTACTTTATAATCCTACAGGTAGCGCTCTAAACTATTTCCACACTGGAGAACCCGTGTGGTAGGAGCGAATTTTTTTGTTCAGAAATAATATTTATGGCAGATGACAGAGATACGCACTGCTCAGTAACAATGTAGCTTAGTGTTTAATTTAATTAGAAGTTAAATGTTAACTCTTGTGTTTGAAGTTAGTTTGTATTGTTTAAATGTTGCGCTTGGTTTTAAAGTGAGAAAACTCATACTATGAGGAACGGGCTACATTTAATTACTCTTGTTAGATTCAGTTGTGATGCTGTTGGATAAAGATGACGGATAAAAATTCAAAATATAATTAAAAATTTTAACACAATCGGGCTGAATCGGGCTATTTATAAAATCGTGATACTGGTTTGCCGTATTAATTGAATGGGTGACAGCTGTAAGGTAACTGGATAGCTTTAGCAAGTTTATGACGCGCAGCTCTCCGGAAACAAAAAGATCAGAAGATAAATTAGCTTTATTTTAAGAATATATTTATAGAACAGGAGAAGCTCTTTGTGCTTGTTTCCATTAAATAACGTTTAATTGTTTGTGTTTCAGGCATCGTTAACCCCAAACAGCCCAAAGACACGCCTAAGAGCTTCACGTTCGATTACTCCTACTGGTCACACTGCACAGTGAGTCTCTCTCCCAGTGCACACACAGCAGTACACACTCTTACACACCTGCAATTTGTGCTTTTATTTTGCTCACATCTTTAGTCATTGCACAGCAACTTCTTTTTGTCAAACTTTACATGACTGATTATGATCCACACAGCTAAGTTACAGCTTTGTTTCTGTGTCAAATAACCGACTCCTGAATACCTTAAGGTCATTGTAAACCTAATAGAGTCACACTCTCGTCCCCTAATGACCTCATTTGCGTTGTGTTAGGCGGAGGACTCGTGCTTTGCGTCTCAGAGGCAGGTGTATTTGGACATCGGAGAGGAAATGCTGCTTCATGCGTTCGAAGGCTACAACGTCTGTATCTTTGCATACGGCCAAACAGGAGCAGGGAAATCCTACACCATGATGGGCAAGCAGGAGCCCGAGCAGCAGGGCATCATCCCACAGGTGAGAGAGAGAGAGAGAGAGAGACGCACACATACGCATCAGTGGAAAGGGCTGTGATTCCACTACACACACACATTTATTGTTTACTTGCGTATTTACTGTCTTGATTGATTTATTGTGTACTTATTTAAATACTTGCTTACTCAATCCCATGTCTACTTGCTCAGTGATTACCTTACATACATACATACATACATACATACATAAATATTTGCATGCTCTCTTACTAGTTCACTTACTAGCTCTCCTATTATCTCTCTTACTCACTTTTTCTCTTGTGTATCTGCACTCTTACTTGCTCATTAGCCTACTTACTAGCCTACTTACATAGTCAATCACTAGCTCACTTGCTCCTTGTGTATCTTCACTCTTACTTTCTCACCTACTGTACTTGCCATTTAATTTACCCACTTGCTTGCTCTCTTACCCAATTACTAGCCCGCTTACTTGCTTAGTCACTTGCTCTCCTATTCTCTTGTGGATCTGCACTCTCACTTTCTCACTTACTCACTAGTTCTCTTGCTCACTTGCTCTCTTGTGCACTCTTACTTACTTTCTCATGTACACATTTGCACGCTTACTTTCTCATTTGCGTGTTTGCCCCCTTTCTCAGATTCCTTTCTAGTGCACTACCACTCATGGCTTGCTCAAGTCTCGTGTAAATTTGATTAGACACAGGAATGTTCGCCCTGTCTTCAGCATGCTCCAATTGTTTACTCTTCTTGATCTGCAATGGAATTTAATCCCACTAACTGCATCAGTGTGTGATTCAGGGCGGGTGTAGAGGGGTAGTGTATAAAATTTAGCATAGAAAAACAATGAGAAGAATTTAACAGGGAGGTGATAATCACAGCAACAGTCTCTGTGAAGTAATGGAGAAAACACTCCTGTCAAACGACACACTGTCAACACCGTGTGTTTTCTGTTTCCTCTGCCAGCTCTGTGAAGACTTGTTCAAACGAACTGCAGAAAACTGCGACCCTGACCTTTCTTACTCTGTGGAGGTGAGTGTGTGCAGAAACAGAATCAGAACCTCGACCAATCAGAGCCCACACATAATGTGTGTTTGTGTGTGTAGGTGTCGTATATGGAGATTTACTGTGAGCGCGTGAGGGACTTGCTGAACCCTAAGTGTAGAGGCCCTCTGAGGGTCAGAGAGCACCCCATCATGGGGCCGTATGTAGAGGATCTGTCCAAGATGGCCGTCACCTGCTACAGCGACATCGCTGATCTGATGGACTGTGGCAACAAGGCCCGGTATCCACACACAAACACGCGCACACAACAACACGCGCACACAACAACACACACACACACACACACACCAGTCAATCGATCAGTATAGACAAGGCCTATATCACTCCTTCAGAGAATATTACTACAATACATGATATAGTGTATAATGTGCTGTGAAAAAAGTATTTGGCCCCTTTCTGATTTTTTGCATAATTGTTTGATGGTCTGAATCATTTAATTGTGACAAATATGCCAAAAAAAACTTTTGCACTGTAATGATGTACTGCGATTGATGTTGAATTTTCTAGCATACACTCCTGATACACAAAAACAAGTTCAACAAACACTGGCCTGTTCATAATAGTGTAGCTGTTTATAATAGTGTAGCTGTTTTTTACAGTGTAGGTGTTTATAAAAACTGTAGGTGTTTATAAAAAAGTGTAGGTGTTTTTTAGTGTAGGTGTTTATAAAAAAGTGTAGGTGTTTATAATAGTGTAGGTGTTTATTATAATGTAGGTGTTCAAAAAAAGTGTAGGTATTCATAATGTTTTGGTGTTTATTACAGTGGAGGTGTTTCTTATAGTGGAGGTGTTTAATAGCATATGTGTTTATAATAATGTTGTAGGTGTTTATAGTGTAGGTGTTTATAATAATGTTGTAGGTGTTTATAATAATGTGTAGGTGTTTATAAGAAAGTGTAGGTGTTTAT
>QMIH01002932.1:1182-11953 GCA_003987875.1 Clarias batrachus
TATTATAGATTTCTCACAACCCCTTTTACTTCCACAGCTTGTTTATTAACTGCAGTACACACCTTTTCCCTAAAGGCCCTTTGGGATAAAATAACGCTGCCCCATGCTAACTCTATGACCATTTTCAGAACAGGACGAGCAATGGACAGGACAGCAATGATAGAATTGCCAGAACTGCTCTTCTATGGCAAATCAGCACCATTAAATATATACAATGGCTGCCAATGTCTTATTTTATAGAAAACCACCGGAAATAAATATAAGACACTTCCACAAACAAAAGCAGGGCAGTGTACAGTATCTACATATGATCCACAGAACCATTAAAAAGTAGAAGTATTACAAAGTTTCACAAAGCAGGGGGAAACGGAGATAATGGAGAGCATGTGGCTTAGCTGGCCAAGAGTCCAAGGCTGCCAACCTGGCTTCCAGTTCAAACAAGAACCCATAGAATGCAGCAGAGAAAAACTAATCTGATTCACGGAGGCCCCACTCCCCAAGCCACAGCATGCAAGGAACCACCAATAACGCCCTAGTGGTGTCACAAGGGGAACCTAAATCCAAGTATTGCAAATTAATTAATAATATTCTGTGCATGATTTAATAATTGTATTACTTTGTGCTATTAGTCAACTTTGTCACAATTAATGAATCAGCCAGCACCTCATCATACAGCACCTCATCATAGTACAGGTATGCACCATATTACGTCCATTCGTGTACCGTCTAACTAGATATACAGCCATGGTCCTGGTCATTAGAGAGTTTAAAAATCCTAATGAAAAACAAGTTGGAGCAAACTGAGCCAGAGTTAGTAAGCACAAGAGCTTTCTCTCTCTCTCTCTCTCTCTAGAAGGGCAGTGATGGCTCAATCAGTTAAGGCTCTATGTTACTGACCAGAAGGTCGGGGTTCAAGACCCAGCACAACCAAGCTGCTGCTGTTTAGCCCTTGAGCAAAGCCCTTAACCATATTTGCTCCAGTTGTGCTGTATGATGTGCAGGGATGTGACTCTGACCCCAGTTACGCTGAGATACGTGAAAAAAAAATCTTTGCACTATGTTGTAAGGTAGATGTGACAAATCAGTGAATCTTAGTCTTGTACACAAAAAGTGCTTGTGCAGTTCTCTCTGCTCAGTGGTCTTTCAAGAATGGCTCCCAAATGCAACAAAGCCACAGATGATTTGAAAATTTGGGACAAAAGGTATCAGCTTTGTTAAGTGTACACTTATACGTGTGTTGGTGCACAATCCAAAATCTATAATGTCCTGTTTCGCAGAATGTATTGTGGACGTAAAGCAAAGCAAACCTGTAGTCAATTAATGCTGGAATGACTGCAACATCTGTAACAGAGAGTAAATGTCTTTCTTCATGAGTTCAACATTCTCCAAAATCCATTAAATGCATTTACTTCACTCACAGCAGCTGCTGTTTCGCCCACCAGGTAGTTTTGCTACACTGAACAATTAGTAGAAGGAAGAGATGCAAATGGCTTTTAGGATGCATCATGTTTTGCAATAAAATGCAGCCACTTGTGCCGTGGATTCCCTCAGATGTGATGGTTCAATTCTGCTACATAAAGGATATAAAGCAGTTTTTGAATTAACATGCTTGTTATAGACAACCTTGTGCGCCAGAGGAAAACAATTTGTCAGAATGAGTAAAAAGTTGAACAGTGTGTTTTACTGTATTTTGCTGTCAAACTGTTCATACCTGTAATAAATCTGGAAGACCGACCCTTAACCATCACTGCCTTTGATCCTGCACCCTGTGCTCTTGACCGCAAAATGCAAAATGAACAAATGTAAATGTGGTAACTGCAGATTCGTGACTTGTATATTGGGATTCCTAATGCCTGTGTTTACGTATTCATCTCACCCCGTTTCATTTTCAAACAAATTCAAATGAGCTCATTTTCCATCTGTAGATAATCTAATGAGCTAGTAGGCATCTTTTCTTACTGTATGTCTGCTTGTTTTCTTCGCCTTGTTTTTTGTTTGTTTGTTTTACCCTGATCTGACCATCCCTGCACATTTATTGTTTTAGTAGTAGTAGTAGTAGGAGGAGGAGGAGGAGGAGGAGGAGGAGGAGTAAAAATAGTGGTAACAGTAATAGGAGTAGTAGTTAGGTAATAGTAATGGTAGAAGTAGTATTGATAATATTAATTAGTAGTAATAATAGTCTTAGTAGTTAGATTAGTAATACTAATAGTGGTAGTAATAGTTCATAGTAGTAGTTTTAGTTATGGTAGTAGTGGAAACTAATTATAGTAGGTATTCATAGTATTAGCAATAACACTAGTAGTAGTTAGTTAAAGTAATAGTAGCAATAAAATAGTGGTAGTCAGTTGCAGTAGTAATAATAGTACTTAATCTTAGTTAATAGTAGTTAGTATAAGTAGTAGTGATAGCAGTGGTTGTAATAATGGTAATGATATTTGTAGTAGTTTGTATGATTTTAAGTACTGTAGTAGATATCAGTATTAATCATAGTAGTGAACTGTAGTGGCAGTAGTAATAGTTAGTAATAGTTGCCAGTTAGCAGGAGTAATCTTTGAGGTCATATTCACTGCTAAATAGCAAAAACAGATTCCACAGGGAGCATGCAAACAATGATCATGAATGTCTTCGTGGCATCTCAAAAGACAACAATAAAAATGTGAGAATTTATTTAATTATGTGCCTTAATGAGTAAGCTCCTGCATTAATGTAGTTCATTTAGCCGAATCACTCGAGGGTTCAGTGGTGTGATATCATAGAGTCTTGAATGTCTCCGCTTGTATATAAAGAGTGTATAATGGCACATCAATGGTCACAATTGCCTGTAATATCGTCTCACTACTCAGTTCTGGTTCAACTGGTGTGTGTGTGTGTGTGTGTGTGTGTGTGTGTGAGATGATATACTAACATTACTAAACCATTATTCCATAAATATCACCCTGCCATAGTTTAAACGGTTCAAATCCCTCTGTGCTTCTCTGGCATTTAAACAGTAATTATGCCGTTAATAATTATTTCTAGAACGCATTAATCTGCTTAACTACATTAAAATGCTAAACATCCCATCATTAACGGGTTTTTCTCTCTATTTTTTTTTTCCCTTTCACTCCTGTCGGTTCTTTATGCATGCTGGTTCATAAAACGATTCCCTATGCATGCAAAATGCAGACTGGGTCACAAGTCAAAGACAGAACAATTTGTGAGCTCCCTGAGTGCACATGTGTATGTTTGTTTTGCACGGTGTTCAACTCGTAGCGTTGTCTGTAGGGAATTCTCTGTATATACAACCATTATGGCTTCTATAGAGACCTTAGGATTCTTGCTCCTGGTATTGGATTTCAACATTTGGGTGAACGTAGAACCATTTTGGAAGTTGTGAGACAAAGAAGTTGGGGAGATGTTTAGAGCTTTAAATACACTTTTAGATAGAAAGTATGTTTGTTGCAAAAGGTTATGAGAGTGGTGTTCACAGAAGTGGTTTTTGGTTTAATGTGAAGGAACCCTAGAAGGCGCTCTATAGGGTTCTAGATGTAGGTTCTAGTCTCTCATAGTCTCTCTCTCTCTCTCTCTCTCTCTCTCTCTCTCTCCCTCCTTAGGTTGCCCTCAAAGCCCCATGAGTAAGGCCACACTGACGCTGATCACAGTGAGCACGTGTGTCCTAGCCGTGGTATACGGCTCACACACCTCCTGCCCACTCACCGTCAAGGTCACGCTGCACGTCCCTGAGCACTTTGTCGCAGACGGTAAGCCAGCATTTCCTTTTAATGCTGTTCCACTTTTTTAACTCTGTTCACAGTAAAACAATAACAGTCTTAAAACAGTTTGAGTAAACTGCACTGCACAGTTTAGAGTGATTGAGGGAAGAAGGAACATGGAAAATAAACAACATTGGATCAAGGAGTCTATCATGTGATACCTTGCATACTGTAGAATCGAAGAAATGGAAATATCTCAGCCACTTTGATAAGATCCAATGCCTACCAGGAAGAAAGTGTTTGTCTATGTATAGTAGTTTATAGTAGTAGTTTAGTCTCGGTTTAGGTTTGTGCAACATGGAAGTGACCAATCTTGCTTCCCGAAAAATTTCAAGTTGCTAACTTCAGCCGTTTTAGAGACATGATTTTTTTTATATATGATCCAAAAATGCTCATTTTTCAGCCTTATACTGTCTCACTTCAAACAATAATCATTTAAAATGCAAATTTTTCATATTTATTTATGAGTATTGATAGTAAAATTGGTGTACGCATCTAGAAGCATATGACCTGTAAAAAATTGTTGCTTAATCTGTAGTGCAATTTTATGTTGCAATATCTGAACACTTTTGCATTTTAGAATAATACACTTTTTTCAGGTTTATGTCTTTCCATGTGAAATCCAAAATGGCCAGGTTTCATCTGATTGGCAGTTAAGATCACTGAAAGATTTCAATTTGAAAAACTTACTGACACCACAGACATTAAAAGGCAGGAAACTGTATTGTTACTGTAAGTTACGCCTTTACAGCATTTGTCACATATACATTATGGTGAAATTTATTCTTCCCATACCAGCGTAACTGGGGTGGGAGCGCAGGGTCAGCCATGATACAGTGTCCCTGGAGCAGATAGGGTTAATTGCTCAAGGCCTTGCTCAAGGGCCCAACAGTGGCAACCTGGTGGAGCTGGGGATTGAACCACAGATCTTCTGATCAGTAACTCCTTAGCCCTCTGAGCCATCACTGCCCTTAAAATTTAGCAAATTTGTTTCTTTTTAGCTAATAAAAATATAAATGGTTATGTATATTTACAACAACAACAAAAAAAGCATGGATCTGGAGATAAGTATTATGAAAAATGGTGTTATTTGATCCTGGCTGAAAATTCACTTGTCCTCGTACAGTACAGTGGGTGAGATGCTTTTCAGCACCGACACCATGTATTGGCCGACTCTATAGTTAGGAGCTGTCATGCAATAAGTGAGATTAAGTTATGGCTGCAATGACTCTGTTTAAATATCATTAATTATATAAACAGCACTAGAGAATGTCATATTTCCGGGAAAAACTTTCGCCGGATTTGTCATGTCTCAGGGTTGAGTCTGCCATATGCCTTACTGTTACCTAAAAAAATCAAAAATCAAAATATTCACCAACTCTTTACAATCAGATGCTGCACGGTTCATGCACATCTTCGTTTTCTGTTGCTGTATGAGCTTGATAAATTTGTAGAAATGAGATCAGCCGTCAAAGTGTGATGTTAAGGAGGGAGTTGAGGACGGAGACGAGAGCATGTCAGGGCTGAACAGATGGAGGAGAAAAAGCTCTCGACCCTGCCTCACAGGCGAGGTATACATCACTTCTAAAGAGCCTGTGAAAGAGTGCCAGGATATCTCAGGAAGCTCTTACACACACTTCGAGAGACAGAGAAAGAGAGAGAGACACACACACACAGAAACACACACATACTCTTAGAGACACACAGGTTCCGGCTGTTTTGGGCTGCTGAGAACCACTCAGTCGGAGGCTGTCACACTCGAGGTGACCATGGCAAGGTGGAGGGAAAATAAAATGCTTGTGAAGTACTTCCTGTTTGTCAAGGCAGATTTTTCTCTCAACAGGAAGCACGCTTTATACTGAAGCACTAAACATGACAGGGTAAAGCTGAGCTGTCAAGGTTCTCAAAGTTCAAATTGTTTTGTTTTTTTTTAGCTTTAAAACTATAAAAATATATATAAATATATATTTTTTGAAAACTTCACCTTGTCTTTTTTGCAACGTTTATCTGTCAAAGTTTTTGTGATCCCATTTGTTGTTGCACCTCAAGGTTTTATGAATTTTTGAGTTTCGAGATGCTTTTCAGCTCACCATGGTTATAAAGAGGTTACATTATATATAAACATATCATTACTGCTACTATATATCAGCAGTATACTTGTAATAAGTAGATATAAATAAACCGTTTGAACCGTTCTGCTTTCAAACCTGTATTTTTTTCCATTATTCTGTGTTAGTGTAGTCCATCAGATGAGTTAGTTTAAGTTCTTCAAAAACCTTAAGTAGCACCCAACAAGTATTCCTTCTGAAGATGTTTCCATGCAGAAGAAAGTAAAAATCTGGGGCAAATGCAGACACAAATGCATGATTTAAAAGATTAGTATCTGTTACATCCATTGCAGTCCATAGAAATAGGTTTTGTTCCTTTGTTGTCATGGTGGCGCACTGGCTTTTTTTTTTTTTTTCAGCCACACTAGTCAATGATATGAATCAGATCCTGAGTCAGAGAGGAGGAGTTTGAAACAGGTGCAAGGAGAACCAGCAAGTGACAATAGCAACTTGGGTAAATGACAGACTCCTCCATAGGTCAACCAGTCACTTCAAGTCAATCATATACAGTAGCTATTTATACACACTATGCAAGGGGCGTTCGGGTCAAAGTGGGACTTGTGTGGTGACATTTTTGGTGAATGAAGGTGTACAAGTGATTGACATTTACAGGAGACAGTCCGGTGATGAGACTCTTAGTCACAGTAAAATATTTCAACGGTGCAAACGTTACCTGTACATCAGTGCAGTCGTTCCCGTGAACATTCAGTGAGTGAATGTTAACTTGATAAGTGATAACTTGATAACTTGATAACGTGTCGCCAACTTGCAGAAGAGATGCACCTGTCTGTGTGAACTGTACACACGATCATTCACCAGCACCACTTGCACGTTACAGGAACTTGTCCAGGAGTTATTATCACATTCGCCATACAGTCCTGACCTCGCATATATTTATGCACGCACTCACTGCCTCATCGTCTATACCGCTTTATCCTGTATACAGGGTCACGGGGGGCCTGGAGCCTAGCCCAGGAGACTTGGCGCACGAGATAGGATACACCTGGACAGGGTGCCAATCCATCACAGGGCACACACAAACACACACACATACACTCATTCACACACTACTGGCAATTTGGGAACGCTAATTAGACTATGCAAACACCGGAATCGAACCTGGCTGGGAATCAAACCCGAACTCTGGAGGTGCCAGCCGTATCTTTATGCATATGTTAATAATTTTGTGTATGTGTGTGTACAGGCAGCAGCTTTGTGGTGAGCATGGGCAGTTATCTGGACGTGTCTAACTGGCTGAACCCAGCCAAGCTGACTCTGTACTACCAGTCCAACTCGTCCTCGCAGTGGGTGCGTGATTACTGCGGCCAGAGGACCACGGAGCCCTGCGAACAGCTGTGTGACCAGGACACGGGTGAGTGTGACTTCAATTACACACACACACACACACACGCACACACACACACACACACACACACACACACACACACACACGCGCGCGCACAGACAGCGGCAATTGTAATGTAAACTATCTTGTGAGTCGTGTGCGAGTGCTACATACTGACACACACGCTCGTGCTTCATTAACAACTTACTTTGTAACCCTTTAATACAAGTTTTAATAAATACATTATGTACAAAGGACCTTTAGAATGATTTAGAAAGCTTCGGAAAATTCTGCTTGTTTTCTCAAACAGATTTTGTTATGAAGATCTGGCAACCCTGAAAATAACTAATAAGTTAGAAACAGGGGGAAAAGTACTATAATGTGTTTATTATTTGATGGTTGATGGTCTTTTAGTCGACAGAGAGTGTTTAATGGTGCAGGGGGTTTACTGAAGGCACCTCCCTCAGCGCTGCCCGGATAAAACATAAAGGTGAAGCATGAGAGCAAATGTGAGCCGTCGAGTAAAGATTATGGGTAGAGTATTAAAACATGTGTGCATGTGCCCCCCAACACACACACACACACACACACACACACACACACACACACACACACACACATACAAAGAGAGATCATTTTCATTTTAGCACTATCCTGCGTGAGACCACTGTGTGAGACCATTACAATCCACTACAATGTCTACAGCTGAGATCTGATGCTCATAATTTCCATCAGCCGAATGTATGGATCTGCCTTTACACACAATGATAAGCACGGAACAGAATGTGTACCTTTTTTTTGTTCCCTCTCAGATACACTACTGCTTCTATCTTTTCACAACCTGAACAAGAGAGTGTGTGCTCTGAAAAGCTGTAATTTAGGAAACAGAATGAAGGAAGAGAAAGAAGGTGTGAATGCAAGAGCACATTTTGTGTCTGTAATAGTCAGGAGGTCGGCTTTCATCTTCACACGCACACGCACGCACACACACACACACACACACACACACACACACACACACACGTACACACCACACACACACACACACACACACACACACACACACACACACACATGCATTTCTGAAGGATTTTAAGGACTCAGTGTGGGGGAGGGGGGGTGTAGCAAGGTGTCATCCTTTGCTATGCTTTATCTTTTCATTTTTACTTTTACTTCTGCACTTTATCACAGGGATTATTCAGTGTGTATGTGTGGCCCGTTCTATACCCATAAGTGAACTTATAACATTGTATGTTTGAAAATCCAATAATCAGAAAGGTAGAAAGAAAGAAAGAAAGAAAGAAAGAAAGAAAGAAAGAAAGAAAGAAAGAAAGAAAGAAAGAAAGAAAGAAATGGTTATAGATGGATACAGAGCTACAGTACATATAGATGAATGGATCAATGTATAGGTACATGATTGGATGGATGGATGGATGGATGGATGGATGGATGGATGGATGGATAGATAGATAGATAGATAGATAGATAGATAGATAGATAGATAGATAGATAGATAGATAGATAGATAGATAGATAGATAGATAGATAGATAGATAGATAGATAGATAGATAGATAGATAGATAGATAGATAGATAGATGACTCCAAAGGATAGCACAAACTTGTAGAAAATCACTAACATTTTGCTACAGACACTTTCCTAAGCAACCCTTCATTTCAGTTTGTGTCAAGATGGACATCATAGCATCTGTAGGTCTCCACCAGCTAAATTTTTGGCCTGTCATCGTCCTCTTGCAGTCTTTTGCCATCTTTTTCGACTTGGCCACATTGAAGAGCAGATCATTCCTTCCCTCACAACTCCACAAAGTTGTTGATCAGGCCCTTGTGCTCCTCTTTCTGTCCATCCCTGATGCACCCAACCACTACAGAGTCATGAGAAAATTTCTGAAGTTACCAAAGTTCTGACCTGTACCGTAAGACTATGGTGTTCAGAGTAAAAATGAAGGGGGAGAGCATGGTGTTCAGACTGACACGTTCCCAGCCGCACAACCCAGGGTCTTTCCGACTGGTTAATCGTGACCCAGGACTCACCTTCAGCTCTCATGGACATATCCACCTCCATACTTCTAATCTTCTCTCTCAGGAGAAGGTTTGATGATGTTAAATACACACCAGTAATCAAAGATTGCCATTCCTTTTATGGTATTAATATACAGTAGTCCAGACGTGAGTGTGTTTTTTGCTTTAAATACGTGATTGCATATTAATTCGCCAGCACGAGTCTCATATCATATGAGGTCTATAATTGTCCATGGAAGAGAACATTGTCTCCTGTCAAACAGCCAAGATGTTTTACAGTCATGTCACCTTCTGCTGTTGAACGCTCAGGTTAAAGATGCTGGAGGATTTACAGAACCACCCACCTGGTTGCACAAACCTCCAGGACACAAGAACCGATTCTGCCAGGCCCTGCAGCTTCCCCAAGTTTCAGATGCTTTACCTGGCCCGTAGTGACAGATAGGTGGGGGACAGAAGCATTGCCTTGAGGGTGGTGGGGAGGGTGTTGATTGAGGAAGGCAGATGTGTGAGGAAACTGAAGAAGCCTGTGGGAAGACGAGAGGTGAACAGTTGTGAGCTGAGAATTGGTGTAGATGACAGGGTGGGAAAAGATGTTTTTGTGGAGATACTGGAGTGCCGGTAGGGTGTTGTGCTAAAGCTATCAAAGAACACAGCTCATTAGCGCTTTCCAGAATGCCCCCGCATAGGTTGCTGTTTTGGTTTGGAGCTGGTTCTCTCCATCACACCAATCCAAACCGCTTTTGCATTGTTCTACTAAATCCTACATTCCAGCTTACCGCTACAGGCTTCTTGTTCGTTCTCAGTCTCACCTTCAACTCTTTCTGAACCCTCCTAATCTTCTCCTTGTTTTTCTGCCTGAAAGCCTGTTTTTTTTCTTCTTACTTTTCTGTAGTTTCTTCAGCTACTTGGAGATACAGGATGTTTTATTGTCATAACAATGAACCCTCTTGACTGGAACTCTAGCCTCAATCCAGGAAGAGATGTAGTCTGTCATTTTGGAAATGTCTTCTCCAGTTTTTTCACATTATACCTGTGGTATCAAAGCATATCTGCAGAGATTCTTCACACCTTATGGTCATCTTTGTCACAGACTGCTTTAGGACAACTACTGTACATGGGTGTTAACCAGGTTGTGGTGGTCATACCCTGCCAGTAGAGAACATTAAGCAGATAAAGTTTATACACTCATAAAAATGAGATAAATAAATTGCTCTTTAGGACAGAGACAGCACAATCTTTAACCTAAACTTTATCATTCCTTAATTCTTTTTATTATTATTTATATATTATGCATAACCAACGTGTGAACGGGACTGCTAGATTAACCCACAAAAGCTTACTGGTTTTGAATAGGAAGGAAAAACAGACCTCTGGAAATTTGTTCCTGAAGCTATATGGAAACAATTTCTTTTGTCAGTTTTCAGTTTTTTTTTTTGTTTGTTTTTGTTGTTGTTGTTTTTTTTTTTTTTACTTGTTTGTGGTCAGCAAGTGCTTCAGGTTATCACTTTAAATGTAAAAATAAATAAA
>QMIH01002932.1:11980-30181 GCA_003987875.1 Clarias batrachus
ATATATATAAGCAACAATGATGATATAAGCATCATTGTTTCTATAAAATGTTCAGATCTGCTCGTGTTCCTTAGTAGAGAACAATCCAGAAGTGAAATGGCGTGCTGTCAGTGGCTCCGAATCGATAAATCACGTTCGCGATCGACCTCCTATTTCCAGGTGTGTGTCATGAGCGCTGGGAGACAGAGTGTAATGTGGCACGATAAACCATCATAGACAGGAAGCAGTGTCTTAATTCATTTCCTGCTCCTGCGAACATGTGAGAATGGGAATGAAAGTGAAACGGCTGAGTGTGAGATAACTGTCGGGATGTGTGAAGAGAAAACAAACAGCACTGATGAGGATCGGTTGTAAAAATGTTCCGCTGTAATAGCTAACATAGTGACTCCTCCACATGTGAAAAGGAAAAATACTGAGAAGATTTTTAATGCACGCATTCATAGAGCCTGCATTCATTAACACATTTAAAGTTGCATGATTTGTGAAGTCAAAATGTGTGAATGAAACTTTGGTTTTACATGAAATGGTTTTTGAATGGTTGGAATTTCCAGGATTTCAAACTAAATTCTCTGGTCACGGCGATTTCTCTAAGCATCAGCGTGTTGGCACAGTAAGTCATTACTTTCTCAGTCATTGTTTAACATCCTGTATGTCACAGTCTTTTCTCTAATCATCGCTCCGTTCCTCTCACCATATCGTCAATTGCACATGAGAGTGAATAGTATGAGAACGTCTTTCCTCTTCCGCTCTGCTCTCTGACACTCTCACAACCCCCTTGTGTTTCTGGCCTCGTGTATCTGCTGTGATTTTCCTCCGGGCTCGTACATCCTCCTCTCTCTCTCTCTCTCTCTCTCTCTCTCAGGACATTTAGCGGTGAGTTCGCTGACTCAAACCTCTTGTCTTTCTCTCCACACACTCCACCTCAGGTGCTAGAGGGATGTCTGGGCCGGTTGCCAGGCCAATCTCAGGCTACCGCCGGGGTTTGATTAAGGCATGAGGAGATCGGGTTTGGATGCTCCGGTTTTATTCTGCTTCTGAGTCAGGAAAAGCTCTTTTACTCATGGCTTCGTGAAAGGTTCCTGCATTCATGCACTTGTTTCCGTACATCCTCTTTACACACAAGCTCACAGCCAAAGTCTTTGTCGTAGTATTCTAATGTAGCTCGGGTACTTAATGCCCAATTTGTTAACCTTAAGTCAATTCTCATAGCTGTTATGTGAGTTTGGCATTGAAATGAATGAGAATGAGCTTTAAATCTTTGTCAGCCATGAGTCCTGTCTTATATAGGTTTATGTAAACTATTATAAAGGCTTATCATACCTGTCCTATGTCAACTATTGCTTGTTGAAATAGGAATTACTGAATGTACTGTAGTTTCTTGTGACCTGTTATAAAAGTCTTACGTCAGTCTCCATGAGTATTTTTTTTTGTTTGTTTTTTTGTCTAACACACATAAAATTTAGCATGATACCTGGATATAGAAGGAATATGCCTTCATAGCTCACATAGGTTCTTGTCAGTAGTTATAAAGATCTTCCTTTGGTGTCCATGAGTCCCGCGTTATGTCAATTTATAGAAAACAGTCCGGAGAAAATAGCATTGTGTTTACCTATATTTATCTGCCAACCTGAATTTATCCGTTGTGTGTCCGGCTCCTGTGCAAGATCAACATGATGAATCCCATAAATTCCTGCACCTTGAATCGGTTTCCTTGAAATTGTGCGAAAATATGCATCGGGACAACAATCTCTCCGTTCCCGCGTCTATTCCATGAACCTTGAAATCGGAAAATTGCCCGCATGCCCTTTAGCGAGATTGGAAAAGCATTCTAATGAAACCTATCATTAATCACGCGGGTCAGACGTGCTAGAGAACAGAGTAGAAAATGATTACAGGCCGGCCTCCCGCCTCTGCCGTGTGATAGCGGTACACACATTCTGGCGTTCATTTAAAAACTGAATAAAGCACCAAATCTGCCAATAACAAGGTATAAGTCCTGTTGGATTCTTGTTTTTAAAAGTCAATCTGTATGGCATTAGTGCTCAGAGAAGAAAAGTGTGAAGGCCACACGTGTAATAACTTACTGTTGCTGAACATCCTGCTATGCAGTCATAAGACATTATATGTCTTGTTCATGCAAATTGTTATACTGTCTGTTAATGTTTATAATTAATTCATAAATGATTAACAACATCCATTATTATTATTATTATTATTATTATTATTATTATTATTATTATTATTATTATTATTATTATTATTAATACAGGTAGTCCCTGGCTTAAGAACATTCGAGTTAGAAATTCCATTCAAAGTCCAATCATGGAAGTAGCTCACATGTATTGTATAAAAATAGACACTGTATGTGTATATTGTATGTGTGTGGGGAGGTGTAAGAAAAATGAGTCGGCCTCATTGTTTTCAATGAATCAGTCCGGGAGCATGATGATAGAAAATGTCTGTTCTATAAAGCTGTCCTGATTTCACAGTCCAATACAGTGGAAAACAGCTGTGAGACAAAATGGCTTCCGGGATTCCCCTTGCGATTTAAAGGCACAGAGACGACACTGTTATATTTCACGTTTGAGATAAATTTCCTTAGGCGCTGTTATGGTTTTGGGCCATATGATGGCAGTGTGGGGAAAGGGGACATATTTACTCAAGCGGATTGTTATGTTACATTGTATATTCTTGTCAAAGGCGTACACGACTTTGTCGGACTCAAGAACAAATCAGACTTAAGAAACCAGAACGAAACTTGTTTGCAAGTTGGCGACAACCTGTATTATTATTATTATTATTAGTAGTAGTAGTAGTAGTAGTAGTAGTAGTAGTATTTTCTCAAGTTGTAATTTTCTCAATTGTAGTGAAATTCTATTTTTCTAAATATGGCCATAAGTATTCCATTGCATGTCATACAGTGTATGATTGTGCATATGACCAAATTCACAAAAAATATTATGCTGTTATAATACTGTTACAATACTGATATGAATCTATAATATAGTTTAATGAACAATGCTATAAAATGTATTTTATAAACAATTCGAACAGTGCATGTAATGCCTTATGAAATCATACATTCACACATTTCTATATCCATCACCTCCATAGAAAGTGTTACCAAAAGTGTTTATTGTATAAATAAATAAATAAATAAATAAATAAATAAATAAATACATTCATGTTCTGGGATTTGGATTTGTCACTGACACAATAATTTTATTGGTATAAAATGCTAGAAGAGTTGTTACTAGACATAACTAGAATACATTCCAACACATAAGGGATTTTGAGGGAATAAACAAAAGGTTATCAGATGAACGTTTATATCATTAGTTATTAAGGGCCTGAACAAGTTGGATATCTTTGGAGAAGAAAAAAAAAAGAATATTTATGGTTCGCATGAATGGTAATTGTTTGTCCATAATACAGGGAGAGCTTCTGCTAGTTGTAATAAAACTTTATTAATCTTTAGCAGTTTTTTGAGAGTGCTGTGTTATAAAGATGTACGTGATTTATTATAACAGGCTTACAGGATGCTAGTGTCTTTACAGGAGTGCTGTCTTTTGTGAACATAAAATTTAATATGATCGATAGATCACTATGGATGGCATGAGTTTTTATTTGGATGTGTGTTAGTCGTTATAAAGGCCTTATCTAGGTACCCATGTGCACTATTTCATAATTTGAAATGACACTGGATTTTCGCACCATCTGGTTCTGTTTGGCTTAAATTTGTTTAACATATTGAAGTTTGTGTTTGAGAGATTGTGTGTGTGATGTGCAACATGACAAGACACTTATCATTACACCTTAGAGACATTAAGCTGTGTGATTAATTGATTATTGATTTAATATTTTCTTGATCAAGAATTAAAATCATGGGATCGGTTTGCAATTCAGAATCGATTCACACTCTAAAATCAAATGTAATAAATATATTAGTGCTGTCGAATCAATTCTAATAAAAGTCATCTTTTTTATTTTTGGAATGACATAATACCTTTCAGTTTCATCAAAACCATTAAATGAAACATGATGTAAATGTGTAGACACTTAAAAAGAAGACAAGAGCGATTGTTTCTGCAAGTGCTCGAACAAGAGCTGGGACTTCAGGTGTTAGAATGAGGTGTTAGAATGACATTAGCGACGTGTCACCTCGCCATGAGAGAGAAGATTTAAGCTGGAATGATCCATCAGAGGATCGTCATTCCGTGCCGCAAAGCTGCAGCTATAGCGCTCTTTGGTAACGCACGGTCACTGTTATTGTTCTTGGGATGGCAGTTTTAGCACCTGGCTAACGGCTGCGACCTTCCAGATTGGGGTGAACGAGCTACATCCGCATGCAGATGAGCTGGTTTTATTAGCAGACGGCTCGGCTCCTTTAAAAGCCTCCAAATCCTGCGAAGGGAACCAGAGGCTAGAAGAAATGTTCAGAGTTTTAAAGGACCTTCAAGAAACATCCTTCAATTTCACATGCCCTCTAACTTGATTTAAAAAGAATCTACAAAATGGCATCGAACTTGAAAATTCCTTAAACTTTGCATTTTTGTCATGGTACAGGGACGACGGCAGTGGTTTCAAGGCGATCGTTAGGTAGAATCTTTGAGGCTGTTTTTTTTTGCTGCTGACACCTACAGCTAAGTGGAATTGAAAATGTTAAAAAAAATTGATCATGTTTTTTTGCAGGCTTTAAATGGAAATACTATAATTGTTGAAAACGTAAAAAAATTGGCGCTGGTATCTACAATGTGCTGGAGTCATAAACACATTTGCTGTCTTTTTTTTAACTACCTATTGGCTCTGTCATGCCTCAAGATGTAGTTCAGTCCTCCTTAAAAAAATGTGAGATGTCAAAGCGTTGCTGCCTGAAGTTATTCTGCTGTCATTCTGTCCTATTAATTGCTAACCTGTGGGATGACAGTAGACATTAGCTCCCCCCCAAACATAAACCTGAATACGTTGGCAAAACTCAAAAAATTTGAGGTACAGTAACCAGTTACTTCAAATTTTTTAAGTACAGTAATGGTGTTTCCAATTTTAAGTAAACAGAACTACCAGTTTTTGAGTTTGTTGTACTCATTCATATTAATTGTTATTTACTTGCATTATTGAAGAGCCTAACTCATTCTATTTAATAGCAATTATATATTTTTTAGTTGTTGCAAATGAAATAAACTGTTGATCTTTCGGCTGTTCCCGGCGATGGGTCGCCACAGCAGACAATCCGGTCCGCACACAAGCTTGGCACAGGTTTTACACTAGATGCCCTTCCAGACGCAACCCTCCCATTTTATCTGAGCTTGGGACAGACACATCATCCAGTTGTTGGGAATCGAACCTGCTCCTTTCACATGGCAGACGAGACACATCCCACTGAGCCACCAGTGCCCAATTGCCCTGATGATGTCAGACACAAAATCACTAGCCTGAAAGATTTTAAGTTGGTGTAACTTTAAGGTGACGTTACTGTTAATTAAGTACTTACAGTTAATTTGTCAAATTTGAAGCCATTTCAAACAGCCGGCTGTTCCGTGAAAGGACCATGCACTATCCGTCACAATTCCTTGCATTGTTCGTGCTGGCTTCTGTTAACGTTTTCTTGAGCACAAAGCGCAATCTAGTGGTGACAGCCGGTATACGAATAAATAGTGCTTCAATGGGCGTGTTTATCGTGAAATCTTGACCTGCCTTTCTGGCAGGAGAAGGAGGGGTGATCACGCCAGCCACACGCCAGCCACACGGCAGCCACACGCCATTGCCCGACCCCGGTAGTTTTGAGTGGCTATACCTGTAAATCCCAAAAAATTCTAAATACTCATCAAGGTCTATTAGTTTGAACTAATTGTAATTATTTAAGTTAACAGTACTCAATATGTTTAATTAATTTGAGCATTAGGATTTACAGTGTACTAGAGTGCTGCAGGATTCTTGATTCTTTTTTCTTTCTGCAAACGTACAGGTATGGCATTTTAGCAAGTGAAAATATCTCTATTATCTTAAAAATCATCTAGAACTTCTTAGTTAGTACTTACTTAGCTAGTTTTATGTATTTTATTAAAAAAGCTAAACATAAATTTTATATATGATTCATTTATTCTTATATTAAAGAATTGTAAATCAATTTGCCTAGATTTAAAATATTTTCATATGTCATTTTTATGTGTATATTAATGCACTTGTTTTAAAGCATTATTATTTCAAGAGTAACATCTGCTTTACGTGGAGTTGTACATAAAACGCTCCAGATGAAAAAATTCAATAGAAGTTGTCACTAATATAAAATAGATTCAGAAATAATTGCTTTTGTACTTATTTTTTTGCTAGTTTTAGGTATAAATGGTAATGAATTGTTGAAATTGATTGCTAAGTCAGTATACAGGACTTCTTTATTAAAATTTATATTCCTGTGCATTACAATAAGGTAAATGGAATGATGCGTAATACTGGGCGACGTGTTCAGTTTGGAGTTTTCTGTGGAAAAAAATAAAAAGGAAACAACAAAAATAGAAGGAAAAATGAAAACCCAAGCAAATAATTTAAAAAGGGAACTAAAGGAAACTGATTGCATTATTTGGGCTTGTTGTTTCCTCCGTTTTTTCAGATTTATGAATCTCACTGCTTATATCTTGTGACAGCTCATAAATCAGTTTCCTGTGAGCCATGGCGCGTCACGCCGAGAAATCTCAGGAGACGTGATTCGGTAGTGCTGAAGGAGTTTACAGAGAGGGTGAGAGGCAAAAAAAAAAAAAAAAAAAAAAACGATGAGAAATAACCTCCAGACTGAAGTGAGGGGAAAACGGAGTGTAAGAGAGTGGTGTACAGAGGGGAAAAAATAAACAGAATATTCAAGGTTCATTCATTGGTTCTATTTATATTGCTTAGTGAGTGGAGCCATGATGAGGAACAGGTGGTGTATTAGCCGCGGAGCATCAAGGGATGAAACATTGCAGCTCAGTATAAATAACACACTCTTTTTCTTATTTTCTGCAAAAATAAGAAAAAGAAAGAAAAAAGATTCATGCTTTAAACATATTAGACTAAGAGTAGAATTTCCACATGAGTAAAATATGTGAGTTGAAGAAAAATAAATAATGTGATATAACAGTAGGTTTATGATAAGCTTATTAAATACTGTAGAATTACAGAATTCATTCTAGAATTAATTATTCTACTAAAGCATATTTAAGGTTAACGCCTACATGTATATGTCTGCAAAATGTATAAAAGCTACTGTAAGCCATAATAGTTTTTTTGTGCACGTGGATTTTAAGCTTTTCAACGTACGTGTTTATTTATTTATATATTGTCCATAAACATTAAAAACAATGGTGTTCTAGTATTTTATAAATATACACTCACCTAAAGGATTATTAGGAACACCATACTAATACGGTGTTTGACCCACTTTCGCCTTCAGAACTGCCTTAATTCTATGTGGCATTGATTCAACAAGGTTAGAAACGTTGGCCCATATTGATAGGATAGCATCTTGCAGTTGATGGAGATTTGTGGGATGCACATCCAGGGCACGAAGCTCCCGTTCCACCACATCCCAAAGATGCTCTATTGGGTTGAGATCTGGTGACTGTGGGGGCCATTTTAGTACAGTGAACTCATTGTCATGTTCAAGAAACCAATTTGAAATGATTGGAGCTTTGTGACATGGTGCATTATCCTGCTGGAAGTAGCCATCAGAGGATGGGTACATGGTGGTCATAAAGGGATGGACATGGTCAGAAACAATGCTCAGGTAGGCCGTGGCATTTAAACGATGCCCAATTGGCACTAAGAGGCCTAAAGTGTGCCAAGAAAAGATCCCCCACACCATTACACCACCACCACCCGCAGCCTGCACAGTGGTAACAAGGCACGATGGATCCATGTTCTCATTCTGTTTACGCCAAATTCTGACTCTAACATTTGAATGTCTCAACAGAAATCGAGACTCATCAGACCAGGCAACATTTTTCCAGTCTGTCCAATTTTGGTGAGCTCGTGCAAATTGTAGCCTCTTTTTCCTATTTGTAGTGGAGATGAGTGGTACCCGGTGGGGTCTTCTGCTGTTGTAGCCCATCCGCCTCAAGGTTGTGCGTGTTGTGGCTTCACAAATGCTTTACTGCATACCTCGGTTGTAACGAGTGGTTATTTCAGTCAAAGTTGCTCTTCTATCAGCTTGAATCAGTCGGCCCATTCTCCTCTGACCTCTAGCATCAACAAGGCATTTTCACCCACAAGACTGCCACATACTGGATGTTTTTCCCTTTTCACACCATTCTTTGTAAACCCTAGAAATGGTTGTGCGTGAAAATTCCAGTAACTGAGCAGATTGTGAAATACTCAGACCTGCCCGTCTGGCACCAACAACCATGCCATGCTCAAAATCGCTTAAATGACCTTTCTTTCCCATTCTGACATTCAGTTTGGAGTTCAGGAGATTGTCTTGACCAGGACCACACCCCTAAATGCATTGTAGCAACTGCCATGTGATTGGTTGATTAGATAATTGCATTAATGAGAACTTGAACAGGTGTTCCTAATAATCCTTTAGGGGAGTGTATATATAACACATTTTGTATACTAAAGTCAATAGGGATAATAACATGTAACATAAAGAAGAATACTGACATAAATGTAGGTGTTAATTGTTAATAAGGACATGTTATTGCTATATGATGTATAAATTGGTGTATACAATGTATATATCTTAAACGGTGTTAATGAAATTAATGTACAGTGGTGGCCAAAGCCATTGAAACAAAAAATATAATAAATTCTCGTTAAGTTTTAATGACATTCACAATGATTTTTTTTTTCAATAACATCATTATCTAATTAATAAGAATAACTTATTTTATGCTAAAAAATCAGCATCATCACTATTTAGTATAAATAATCAGTATTTAATATGACGTCCTTTATTCTTCAAAACCTGCTGTATCCGGCTGGGCGCAGAGTCTAAAAGGCGTCTGCGGTCCTCTGGTGCCACTCGTTCGATCCATGCTTGCTTGATTGCTTCCTGAAGATCATGTACAGGAGACGGATTCTTGACTGCTCCTGCCTTCATCATTATCGCTTAACAATTTGCTATCAGGTTTAGTTCTGGAGATGACCCAGGCCGTGAATCGCCAGTTTTTCAATAATTCTTTTAGTTATTTACTGTACCACAACTCTTCAGCCAAATAGGCTAAGAACTTTTTTTTTTTTTTTTAATAGAACTAATTAGTGATAGCAGAAATCTAATACATGGCATATGTTATCTTAATACTTTTGGCCACTAAATCATTTTAATTATAGAGGATTTTTTTTTTTTTAAAGTCAAACAGATACTATTTATAATAGAAACAGACATGTAGAAATAGAACCAAGGTTTGAAGTAATTAAAAGTTAAATACACAAATATTTAATTTAATTAAAACAGCTAAATCACTATCATTAATGTATCATAATATTTATGTTTATGAACATTTTGTGGTGTATTCATTAAATCATTCATTAGGATAATATAAGTATTCATAATTCTAACCCAAATTATGCATATAGTTATGCAGCGCGTCTTTGAACATCTTTAAAATGTGTGTCCATCTAAATTATGTCGTGTTATAACGAATATATGACACCTGTGTACAATATGCATATACTGTATAGTTACATAGCCAATTGTAATGTAATTTGTTTTATTGTGTAAATCAACTCTGGAAATAACAATTAAATGAATGTCATAATATACAGTATGAATAACTACCTATGTATTATTACCTATGTATTATGTAACTTAATGGTTATGTCAATTTGGCAGAGTAGTGTTTATGACCACTGGAATAAGGCTTTATAGATTGCCCCATGTTATTCTATGCATTGAGAATGGAATAAACATTTAGTAGGAGTGAAGGAAAGGTTTCTATCAGTTGTTATGCAGTTCTTATGTAACTTTAAGCCTAGAGGAGTTAGTTCGCTACGGAATAATGTCGTTTTGACTTTTGACGAAAAAGTGTCATAAGTGCTATAATCAGTATGTAAGATATGTAAAACTAACGAGTATGAGTGCACATCCGAGTCAGTTTTTAATACTATGTAAACTTTGTTCAAAGGTGAACGTTAAAGAGGAAATCTGCTCATAGGTGTGAAGTTCGTGGAAGCTGTATTAGAAATGACTGGTGTGTGTGACGGTCGAGGACGGAGGGGAGCGGGGTAATGCGCAAGGGTAATTTATACCACCGGCTGGATAAATGAATATCTGTCACTCTGTCTCTGCTCTTTCCAGGAGAATGCAGCTGCCTGGAGGGTTACTCACCCGACCCTGAACACACACACCTCTGCATCCGCACTGACTGGGGACGGAATGAAGGGTAAGATCCGCGAGGCACTATGTCATCTTAACGCAAGGCAAAAAAAAAAAAAGATGATGAAAAGCAAGCCTACACAAGACAGGGAAGTCAAAAATAAGATACATCACCTTGTTACTGCGACCACTCAAGTGCCAGTCCTGTGTGACTTTGAGCGCTCGTGGTTATATTCTGGCATAGAAGGAAATTGGTGGGAAGACCGGCGGAACAGCGATGACATTAACGAGGAACGTGTTGAAATTTATATATATATATATATTTATATAAGTCTCAAGAATTCTCTAAAATGTAATGAAAGGCAGGCAGGATGTCTGTTTTTATTTTAAATACTCAAAACTGATTAGGGAAGAAACTGAATCACCAATGTTTCTATGGTAAGAGTTTACACAAGAACCATATAACAACGTTATGGAACATTTAATATATATATATATATTTTTTTTAAGTTTGTATTTTTTTTTTTTTTTTTTTTTTTGGAAGGAGTCTCCAGTGTGAAAAGGTGTGTGTTTTGAAGCTAGTTAACTTCCAGAGAGGCTGGTGGTGTAACAACTCCTTATAACAGCTAAAGCCAAAGTGAGAACAGGAACTGACTAGTTTCTTACACCTTCTGCAACACAACACCAAAAGGAAAAAAAGAACTAAAAGTGCAACTGACACACCATTCTTTATGGTAATCACTGCAATGCAAATTGCTGTGGTGCAAGTGGAATAAAACACTTCAGGATGTATTGTTAATTATTAATTATTGCTGATTGTTTTTCCATAACAGCACAACAAAAAGAGTTTCGTTCCTTAATTAGCATCCATGGTTTCCATCTCAATGGCTTTTATCATCAAGAAAGCTGTTTAGAGCTTTTTGTCAAAAGCTTTCTCTTTCTTTATAGACATTTATCAAGATACACTTTGCATATTATATGAAAGTTATGCCATGATAGTTATGCATAAAAATAGTCAGAACAAATAAACCCATTTATGGATGCTAAGTATAGCCTTATATCCTTCTGTCTTTACATCCTGTTACTTTATTATGTGTTGAGGTGATATAATGTGTTATGAACCTCCGCAGGCCATGGCCGTACTCAAACCTGGAGCGAGGTTATGACCTGGTGACGGGAGAACAAGCTCCGGAGAAGATCTTCAGGTATGCAGCTCCACGTCTCCAGATAAGCTTAGCCCAAACCTTTTCAGTTCCGTGTTACAATCCCGCAGGCTCTAGAGTTCAGAGGAAGTCAGAAGGAGTCAGAATAAAACCCCAAGCCTCATTTTTGAGGGCTCCGAGAGCAATCCAACCCCCGGGCGATGTCCTCCTCCAGGGCTCTGTCTGGGTTTATAACTAGCTCCAAATCAGGAAAATGTTTCCGCGGAGTTACTGTAAACGATGATTACAACGTTTTACTGTAAATATTGCTTTAACACTTTCATTGCTAAGTCTACATATTACTTTTAGAAAGGAAAATATAAAGTACTGTATATAAAAATTACTTTTAACAATATTTTAAGCATATTAATGATAATTAATAAAATTACATAATTAAACACAAATAAACAAGAACCAATAAATAGATAAAGGTTCATGGCTGTAGATTATACACATAGCTACAAAGTTTAATGCATTATCATTAATAATTGTTACATAATATATTTATCATTTTTAAATCATTGAAAATTGACATGTTTTGCATAGTTTATTATAAATATGACATTCATATTTTCTTAATTCATATATANTATATATATAGTCAGCTACGGTCATTTAGGCTAGCAATGATTATTTCCTGCCTCTACAATTGGCAATTTGCGAGACTTTAATTAGTAAATCCATGACATAAGGCTGAACCTTTCAAAACAATTGATCAAATTGCACCACAATGATTTTTCACTTCTTGGCCATTACTTCAAATTTATTTAGCTCTCACCTTACTTACTCTGCGCCGGCTGATGACACACTCGTTTAGTGTGCTCGCTCGGCTCTGATAGATAGCCAGGAGAAAGAGCCAATCGATGTGCTCTCCAGTGTCAGGTGATGAGTGAGATCGGTGCCCGTGTCGCCTGTGTCTTATTTATGAGTGGAAGTGCGCATTGATCCGAGGTGATTCACTGTTTTCGTGTTTATATCTGAGGTCAGGGATTGAGGTATAGAGCTTTAACGGCTGAGCCGCGTGGAAAGGGAACTGATGCATACGAGTGACCGGTGTTCAGGAAACCGTACATTATAGAATGTTTATTATTTACTGCATCTGCACCAAACATTATTTATGATGTTTACAAAAAAGATAAAAAGGATCTTATATACTGTACATCATGATCTTATTCACCATTTAATATTTAGATTTGTAATAAACTTATGTAATCATGTTACTGTATCATTAAAAAATTCAGAATAACGTAAAGTAAAATGTTCTCTGTTTGACGATAAATGTACATTATGGAAATGTTGATTTCAAAAGGGGGAAAAAATCTGCCAAGCAACTGTTAGATATATGTAGGAGTTAATTATTATACAGAAAACAGTTTGCCATTATATTGTGTTTAAGCTACACTAAAAATACCTGTTTCCTTTATTATTATTGTTTTTTTTTTATTTACAGTAATTATTTATATGACAGTAAATATTTAAATAAAATATATTTTATTTAAATATAAAAATTATATTCATATTTTTCTATTCCTATTTTGTTTATTTGTATTACTATTTAGAATGAATTTCTGTACTTAATTAATTCTAATTTAGCAGACAAATTGATTTAAATATTTACTGTCATATAAATACTTACTGTACTGTAGGCAATAAAAAAGAAGAAATAAATAAATGTATTCATTTCTTGTCAAATAAATACAAAGAAATTAAATGGATTCCCTGAAAAAAAATAATAAAAAATTGTGAAACAGGTACGGTATGGTGGGGCTCTGGTAAATAGAGACCATATACTGTGTGTGTATTACGCACACAAACACTCCAGTACATATTTGATATAGTTATTAAGTCTGTAGTTGTATCAGTATACCAGTATGCATAATTTCCATATTAAATTTTACAATATACATAAAAAGGTAAGAATTACAAGGACTGATTAGCAAAATTCCATGTCAACGTGACCACTTAATATTTCATATTCCGAAGTGAGTAATTTATTAATTTTAGAAAGTCAATGATCCCTTGACTGGAAACAACATTACACACGCAATCAAGAGTGTCATGGAGTCCAACACGCTGGAGTGCGACGAACATGAACACCGAGCTCACAGCAGTTGGCCGTATGGTTACTGCACATGTTACTGTACGTGGTTAGACCAGGACAGAGTGAATACTTTAGAGATGTCTTATTGGTATTTCAACAAACATGAGTTACCCACGAATGACCTCTGATATCAGAAAATAGTTGGGAAGTTGTGGGAAGTAGCACCTCCATTTTCAGTTTATTGAGTCAGCGTAGTCCTTTTTTTCTGATATAAAAGCCTCTTCATCTGGCTCATTTCCATATTGCAGTTGAGCAACATTACAAAGGCCAATAATATTATAAAAAAAAAAAAAAAACGATTGACATTGCAGTATACTACTGAGAGGGCTAAAAGTAATTGCATTATAGGCAGGTTATTACATAATGGCTCTGATGCAGAGGTCCAAATGCAATAAAGCCTCGAAATATAATAACTTATATTCCATGAATGGCAGCTTATTACATAATGGACTTGGTGCAAAGGTTGGATGTATAATACACTCTAAAATGTAATAAGATCTTGCTAGAAACACTTAAAGCACATGATGTTATTCCATCAGACGTGAAGCTTGACATGGATTCTTTGACGATGATTGTATTAAAGTTGGGTGGCATCTCGTTTGTCATGTTTTGTAGTGGAACTGAAACTAATTTCATTGGAATCATACAGTATGTCAAGAATCTGCACCAGGAAGCCCATGCCACTAAAGTGGAGGAAGAAAAGGGATTCCATGAGGTCACGTTCATAGTTGAATGTGTTAAAAAGACTTGCATGTGATTAAAAAAAAAGAACATGAAGTGTGAGAGAACAAACAGCACCATGAGCACCAAGAAGCTATGAAAGCATGTGTTATGCAATGTTTAAAATAGAAAGAATATAACCAAAATATTGAAAGAAAAGTAAACCACAAAGAATTGCAAAATTCAAGCATTAATAAATGTATTATGAATACAAAAACTAACAAAACATTACGGTTTATCTAATAATGCTACCACCACCATGTTTCACAATAAGAATAATAGTGCATGTCTTTTTCTTCCCAAGTGTGCTAAATCTCTAACACTGGCAAACTCCAAAAAGGATTTCATATAGCTTGTGATTCTTCCCTGAAGCGCAGGTTTGAGGAATATCCAGGCTATGGTTGTTCTTTGAACAGCTTCTCCCATCGGAGTGATGATCCTTCCAGCTCCTTGCTCTCTCTGCCTCAAACATCTCCCATAGGTTTTCAATTGAGTTCATATTTGGAAGGTGTAAACGTCATCACATACAGTATGATTTCCGTCTTTTTCATCCTCATGAGTGAGCCCTGGTGTGCTTTGCGTTGGGGTCGGTTGCTCTGGAAGAGACTAGGCTTATTGGTATAGAAATGTTTCATCACAGAATAGTTGATCAGTTAGAATAACTTTGTGACAGTTCAGTCACTGAACAGTAACAGAGTGAGTAAATAACTCTCATTAACCATTTTTATTCGCTGTAGTTATATTTATAGCTGCCTGGAATCCCACACTCTCATATGACTCCATAATTCTTAATGTTCTTTTAATTATGCTATTAAACCAGATTAACAATAATCAAACTCACTGTATCCCCTGTGATATGACTTTATGGTAAAAAAAGGCAGCTGTGTGGATAAAATGGATAAAATAGTTGCCATTCCCTTCATACTGGGTTTATGGCAGACTCCCAGCATGCTCTCTGATCGCCTGTATTATGACCATGTGCAGGTCCTCCTACAGTCTGGGCCAAGGCCTTTGGCTGCCTGTCAGCAAGAGCTTTGTGGTGCCACCGGTTGAGCTGTCAATCAACC
This sequence comes from Clarias batrachus, assembly GCA_003987875.1. NCBI lineage: Eukaryota > Metazoa > Chordata > Actinopteri > Siluriformes > Clariidae > Clarias > Clarias batrachus. The sequence continues at coordinate 27,356 of QMIH01002932.1, forward strand.
CTGTCGCCAGCTGCAAGACCGACGTACTCGTCACAGAGGACCCCGGAGACATCCGGTAAGTGTGTGTGTGTATGTGTTCGAACTGATGGAGTAAATCAGACACCTACACCAGGATAGTTCATACTTTTGACTCAATACAATGCACTGTCTGAGTTATTCTCTGACTACTATTTAGACAGCGGAAGCAATTTTCTGTTATTTATCTCTAAGCCAAGATATTTGGTCAAGTCTGAATATAAAATGCTTCTAGAATATGTTACATCATAAAAGTATTGGTCACAAATTACATTCCTGTGGGCAATCCAAATGTATTTGATGAACTAAAATGTATTTGGTATATAAATGTTGTTTCGTTTTATGGATTTTGACATCTCATCTCTGTTTTTGATAAATTTCATTTTCATTCCCTACTTCACGGGACGCATCAGATCCTTAAAGGACAACGACTTGAATTTAGATTTTGTTTGAGCGTTTTTGTGGCATCGTACTCTCACAGCACCTTAGCTTTCTGTCTTTATTCAGATTCTGTGTCATAATGTTCCTCTCGATCTTCCAGTTACCTCGAACTGTTTGCTTTAACATGTTGCTATAGTACAGTGTCCTGACCTAGATAAAAAGCTTGGCAAAGGTTTAATCACCTTTGGTTTGTATTGTGTGTAAAGAGATACTAAACGGTTTCCCTTCAAGGATACACTACTGATGTTTTCACATTAGGGCCCGGGGATCATTTCCGAGAAAACTCGACCTACCAAAGTCTGGTTCATTTTGATCAGTGAGAACACAAACGTTCCTGGCTCAGATCAATTCAGATATGGAAACCAATCGTACCTGAGCCTCTGACTTACACCAGCATAGCCGGTACATGAAAGCGTATTTTTTCAGAAATATAAATAATATTTGGCAGTGAGTGAAAGTTAACTCTTTTGTTCTCTTCTTATCTTGGGTTTAATGTTGGCACATTAACAGTGTAGGTGCATACTGTTATCTGCTTTATCAGAGATCATAAATACACAAGCGTGAATGAGAATGGAGAAGAAAAAGCAATGTGAATGCTGGCCAGCAGGGAGAGTGGGGAGCAATCGTTTAAGGGCAGGGTTATGAAAACCCCCTAAGATCCCTCTAAGAACGATTGAAGACCCAAGATCTTTGTACCAAGTGCCAAGATAACGTCAGAACTCTTAATAAGTTTTTTTTTTTTTTTTTCTGTTAAAAACATCTTATTAGACCTATATACACATTTCTTGTTACTAAGAATGGTAAAGGATTATTTAAACATTTCATTGAATGACTGAAGGGTTGTGGTGTATGTACAACACTTGTCCTTGCTTGGGGAAATTGTACAAATTTCTCATCGGATTAATTTTGTACATTCTTTAATGGATATCTTTATGTTATCCATTTTTTCCTTGAATGGGAGATGATTCTGTGTAATAAAAAATTTCATCAAACAGATATAAAAACTTATTTAATGCCTAGTGCCATCATGTCATTTACTGTATATTATGATAATATATCATAGATTTTATTTTAGTCATATATTTTCAGTTCAACGTATATATATTTAAACAAGGTATAAAACATTCATTCAGATGCTCTTATAGGAAAATGATCAATCATGGGATGATGCGAAGAAGTGTGTTATAACTTTTTTTTTTTTTCTTTGTTCTGGAGATGTCTCCATGACCCTAACAAAGAGCTGACAATGAAGACTGAATGTTAAATGAACATCTTACAGAAGACATCACCAACTCAAGCAAGTCCTTGTGGAAATCATTATTAGAGAATATAAGGACATGGGCTACAATACTGTACATCGATCAGCCGTAACATTACCATCCAAAATATAATGTCCAGTGGTTGTGTAGGTTCCGCTTGGTATGGATGTGCTGTGGAGTCTGACATCACACTGTTGGTAGCAAATGTTCACTGGGTGTTCTGAATCCTTTATATCGCGGCCAGCATTGACTTTTCATGGCGATTTCCATGGGATCGAACCAGACGGGCTGGCTTTTACTCCCCACAACCATGAATAAGCCTTGTGTGCCCATGATCCTGTCACCAGTTTACTGGTATATAATTAATAATCAATATTAATGTGTTCATATTTTGTGTTGTTAATGTTATGACTGATCGTATAAACCAGTGATTTCCAGCTGCTGCTCTCGTATAATCATTTTTATTGTAGACACCAAAGCACACACACAAACACATACTTTTTTAATAACTGACTATTTTTTTTTTTTTTGCTGGTAAAAAGTGTTTAACCTACGCAGTTCCTGGAGGCAAAGTGTTCTTGGTGTCACTCCCTCCCACCTCTTCGTTTCTGAAGCTAAATGATAAAGCGCTATTGCTGACGTTTACAGCAACACCCTCCAGAACAAACAGCTATTTATTGTGATTTTTGCATTGAGCTGTTTGCCAGAACATTTTGAGCTCTCACAATGTCAGCATTAGCACTGATTCGGTTCGATCACAGCCCAAAAGTACTGAGACTTATCAGAGAAAATAAATCACATGCAGCACATAAAAAAGCTGGCAGATGGTTCGCTGGTTTATTTTATATATCCATTTATCGGGTAGTAAATCTCTGCTTAAAAGCCTGTCAGCAGAAGAATTATACACTAAAGAGATGCGAGTCCATTATCAGAGAAAATTTAAGCTTCAGCACAACGGTCATGGCCAAAAGTAAGTTATGCACTAGTTTAAAAGATGGCTTTGAGATTAAAAGTTTTAATTAAAACACTTTAGGCAGTTGTGAAGAGTAAATAGGAAGTGTATACTTAATGAGTTTCTTTGAAAAATTAAATACACGCTTTTTTTTCTTTG
>QMIH01002932.1:32630-48841 GCA_003987875.1 Clarias batrachus
TATATATAGTATAAATGGATATTAGATGGTTGATGGACAAATAAATAGACAGATGGATGGATGAAAGGCCATATTTCAGTGTTTATTAGATATAGTGTGTTTATGTACAATGGGTGGATGAATATACTGTACACCGGTATATTATTGATAGATGGATGGATGGATTTACATGAATCTTTACATATTAAATTCATGGATACATGGGAGGAAGGATGGATGAATGGATGGGCATACATATATACTAGATATATGACTGAATGGCTGACTGGTTGGATGCATGGATGCAGGATGCAGCTGATTGATGGGGTATAGAGTAAATGTATGATGGATGGATGGATGGATGGATGGATGGTTGGATTAAAATAAAGTTATACTAGGTGAATGGATAAATCAATAACCGAACAAACATATTTTTTTACTTATTAAATTAATGATTAAATGGATGGGAGTATACTGTACACGTCCAGAAAGATGGATTGAAGAAAGTATAGGCTTTACATTATATTATTTATTTAAATATATTTGGGTGAATGGATAGATGGATAGATGGATGGATGGATGGATGGATGGATGGGGATACATTTGTATTAGATGAATGGATTAAAGAATGAACAGACATCAATGAACTGACATACTGACATGATTAGATGGAATGAGATTCATATGGATGGACTGATGGCTGGGTGGATGCATATTACAACAAGGGGAAAGGCATAGCAGGTTTGTCTTTAATTTGTGCCCTTGAGTAATGCAACACTAATTATTAAATCTTTCTCAGATGATTGTATCCACTAGTTCATTAAACACTTAGCTTTTTTTAGCATTACCTGCCAACAGCAACTCCCCCCAACAACCCCCCTTCCCACACCCCAAGCCAATTACATGGACAGCAACTTTGGCATTTAAAAGTCAGAAGTTAATCGATTGGGCTGTTCACTGAAACATTGACAGAATGATGCGAAATTACATTTAGCATTATGGTTATGAGGCATAAACTAAACCAGAAAAGTATTTTTTCTTTCTTTTACATATTTGTTTAGTTTAATAGGTGATGTGTACATAAAAATATAATAGTATTAGTCAGCTGTCTCTTGTTAGATCTCATGGTTGCTGTCTGCCCGAGAATGGCTAACCGCAGTGCATAAAAAATAAAGCAAGTCATATTATAATTAACATTAGATGGGCTTGAAAAGAATGCTTTTCATATGCAGGATTTGTAGCAGAGCAGACATGTCCTGGATGAAATATCAGGTCTGAGTAAGAGTAAGGTCTGTCTGTATTCATTCTGGATCTTCATGAAGTGTGGCAGTCTGATCAATACTCCCACATAGAGCACGCTACACATGCAGCTAGTGTTCTGACCTTGTGCTATGGTGCTATTTAAACATTGTATAGGGACAGTATTTTTTTTTATTTGTTTTGTATTAAACAAAATTAAAAACCTGCTTTGCCAAACCTGCTCTTCATTTTCTATCCATTTTTCAGACTTTAAATGAAACACTCGCCTTTAAGTCAGGTGGTTTGAACATGACTGCAAGACCTGCTGAAAAATCTTTGGAATGAAACCTACTGTAATTTTAATCATCAAAATGGGTTGACTAGATTAAAAAAATTAAGGATACATGAGGTGTGACTCAGTATGAATAAATCTCCTGAAATATCAAAGTTTTACGTTACGTTGCAATCTCACTAACGACTAAAGAAATATGTTTTATTTGGATTCTGCAAAAAATATTGAATGAAATATGGATGGATGAGGGGTCAGTAATCATTATATATAAACTGTACACGATGGATGGATGAATGACAGACATCAGTCTATAATCTATGCATGGATATACAGTAAAGCAGTGTATATTGGATGGATTGATGGATGGATGGACATAAGTTTATAAAAGATGGATTAATAGATGCACAAACATTATTTATTGGAAACATCAAAGCATGGGCAAACAAAAGTGTGTAATGGAGGGATAGATAATGAGTGGATAGACAAATTAATGAGTGGACAAATAACAGTATATGATGGATAGATGCACAGTCTTTGGTGTACATACAGTATGATGGATGGATGGATGGATGGATGGATGGATGGATGGATGGATGGATGGATGGATGGATGGATATCAGTGTATATTGAATAGATGTATCATACATGGATGACGTACAACGGTATATATTATCTGGATGGATGGATGGATGGATGGATAGATATGTAGACAGACATCAGTATGTATGAAGAGGTGGCTGGCTGGATAATATACACCAGTGTATAAAAAATGGATAGACGATAGATAGATTGATGGATAGACAATAGTGTATATTAGCAAGACAGATATATTTGACAATTATTCTGTTATTTATAACCACATTATTTACGTTTATGTTTGCTGCTGCTGTTATTGTCTGACGCGAATTTAATTCCTGTACATTATTCATGACAAACTTCTGACATAATGTTTTTTTTCCTCCACTTTCACTCAGTGCCTCGATTCAGTAGTTCGCAGCTCAGAGTGACTCACACTGTTCGAGTTCATGTTTGTTCACACGTGTTCAGATTGCACAGGTTATTACCTCTGTGGTTAGTCCAGTACCTTGGGAGAGTCGACAGGCCAACGCTGAGCAAAATTGAACCTCGACAAACCTCGGCAACTGAAATCACTCCATAAACCCAGTCCAATCGATGGCTCTCTAGGCGTCTCCAACTGTGTTCAAAGCCCATTGTTCTGTCAATATGGTGGTGCCAATAAGGTCTGGGAGAGCGTGACAGCCCTGCTGGTTTGATGAATCATCCACTCAACCTGCCTGGGCTGCTCCTCGTCACAAAAATCCATAAGGCAATCCTTTCCATCATCCATGTTTTAATACAGAGCCGCCTCCTGCAACGTCACGCATTTCCCACAGGGAACTAGTAATGGTTCGGCTTCGGTCTCATTCGTCATTAATGTTAGATATCTCAATTAAAGGCTGTGGGGCACGGTAAAGGCTGGCTACAGCTAGAATGCATGATGAAGCTTGGCCTGTTTGTGAAGCGAACTCATGGTCACATTCATCATCTTCACAGCAACCCCGACCAATTATAAGTTTGGTAATCATGCTCAAGTTCGACGCTGCCTTCGAACCCAAGTGATTTATCTTTCCTAGAAGCGGGAAGAAAAACAAAATGTATGTAAAATGGGAGATTAATAATGGCAGATTAATGTCACTTCCTGCATCCAACTTTATTCTGCATGGCTGCTTTGTGCCAGTGCAGGACTTTTCATGGACGCTAATTACTGAGAGGTAATACAGATTAGCGCCGGGAGACTACGCCTCAGATAAGGCGGCATTTGGGTGCACGGCGGGTTTGCTGTCTTATTTTGGATTAATAATTCAGCTCTGATAAAGGACTGTCTGAGTGAGATAATGGATTGCAAAAGCTATTAGTCTCTGTCATCTTTCTATATGCCCAAGGGTGAAGATGGATGAACTTTGGACTCGTTCTTGGCGATTTTTTAAAATGTTGCATGTACATACAGTTATATATGGATATTTCTATGTGGATAGGTGAAAGTTAATATTTTAGTAGAATCATGTTTGGCTAATTAGTTGCCTAACATATTTTCTTTAATCAGCATGAAAAATCAGTTTCAGTTACAACTGCATCTCTCCAAACACCCCCCCACCCCCATGCACACAGTGTATAGGTTATGCATATTCCTATGTCTTTGTCTTTTTTTTTTAGAATAACCATCTGTGAATATGAATAGTTTGCATTTCCATGCACAACCTACCTGGACCTCAGTTTCTCCCTTATGTTTTCCCCGCCAAGTTCCTGAGTCATTTGTCAGTGTTTGGTTTTGCCTGGCGAGCTCAGGCTTAGACCCAAAAAGCTTGGTGTTACTGTTGCAGGTGCCCACAGAATGAGGAAATGGTCGCAGGGGAGTAGAAAAGAGTAGAATTTATGATGTTATGGAGGTTTGGGAGGGCATCAGGGAGCTGTTGCTTTATGTGAGGTGCCTCAAGTGTGAAATGGGACTGGGGAATGTCGAACATGACAGGTGTAAAGGTAGACATATGAGTAATGCCGCCTTTATTCACTTTATGGCCAAGTGAGCTGGGAGTTGGCGGAGATCTTGGGGGAAGACGCACATATTTTCAGCTGAGTTTGTGCATGTGTGTGGGTTCACAGCAAAGTATGCAAGTTGTGGGCAAAAATGTGCATAAATTACATATTAACGATGTAGTATGGTAATTATTTGCTAATTGGTAGGATGTTGTTCCACTTACAGATACAGGATAGTCAGGGACTGATGTATGGGCATGTCTGTGGCACAATTAATTAACTAAACTGTGGCAAAAATTGTTTCAGGCACAATTACACTTGAAAAGCCTTGCGAACCTACAGTATACGTAGCACCCAAACTTAAACATGCATTTTACAAAAGGTATACCATTTGCTTTATCATGCATTACCATGTACTGTTGCTGAAGGTTTGGAAAACAGCAACAGCAGGCATGCTTAATTTTGTCTCTGAAAACCAGATGTAAATTAGCATCACATTGCTCAGAGCAGAACCAGGGTTGCTAGGTGCTAAATAAAATGAGTTATTTCAGTATTGCTTGTCTAGTGGGCTGCTTTTGCAATGTCTAGCAACCATGAATTTCATCGCAGGTACCTCATAAATATCAAAAAAGAAAAAAAAAAAATCCACCTACTGAACAGGTTTTTGTGACATTTCCAAATCCAGTTTAATTCCACACCTTTATGTGATTTTGGTACACACCTACTGTACATAGTCATATGTGTCTGTTGCAAGAAAACTGTAGTTATAAGTAGTAAGTGTGTTCAGGACACACCTGATTTGCATTTAATGAAACATGCAATACTCCATAAAGGCAAAGCTCACAGAGAGCTCAAAACATCAAAATGGTGAGTGAGCATTGAAAGAGCAACTCAAAAGCTTGCCACGTTCCCAATCTCCCAGGAAATCAGCTTACCAATGTCAGAGACATGCTACAATGGATGCGTACACTACTCACTCATCCTCCTATTGTAGGGTGCTATTACTTTTGTTCTAACTGAATGGCTAGTATTAATTTAGTTGCACATTACTGTTATATTTTGGTTTAAGTAAACAGCTAGCCAAATTTTTCACCCTAGCTTTCAGGATTATTTAAGTCACTTGCCTGCCCGCTATTGACCTGCTCGCTACCATTTATACTAAATCAGTCAATTGAGCAGAGTGGGTAAAGTAAACACTGCAATGGATTGGCAACCCGTCCAGGGTGTACCCTGAATTGCCCTGGTGCTCAGTCATGTTGGAACTGGTGTAGGGTTGTTTTTTTAGGAGTTGCTTTTGGCCCCTTAGTTCCAGTGAAAGGAACTCTTAATGCTTCAGCATACCAAGACATTTTGGACAATTTCATGCTCCTACTGTTGGAAGAGTTTGGGGACGGCCCCTTCCTGTTCCAACATGACTGCGCACCAGTGCACAAAGCAAGGCGCATAAAGACATGGATAAACGAGTTTGGTGTGGAAGAACTTGATAGAACACCTTTGGGGTGAATTAGAGTGGAGACTGAGTGGACGAGCCACGACTTCTCGTCCAACATCAGTGTCTGACCTCACAAATGTGCCTCTGGAACATTCAAACATTCGCAGAAGCACAGTCCTAAACCATGTGGAAAGCCTTCCTAGAAGAGTTGAATCTGTTATAGCTGGGTTATAGTTGGGGGGGCCAACATCATATTAAACCCTATAGATTAAGAATTGGATGTTACTCAAGTTTGTAATACTTTTGGGCAATATGGTATATGTTACTTATGGTATATGTTACACAATCTCAGAGCCAAGTCTAGGTTTGCATTGTTTTTAAGCCTAACTTAGGAAATTATTATTTCAAAATGAATAATAGTTGTTTGCATCCAGGTTAAGTAAAATACAGATTTTATGATATTCACTTAAGAGTTTGTAATATTTTTATTTATTTTTAAAAAATCCCAGTTATTGATCATAGTAAAAACTTTACTACTTTAAATAACTTTTTAAAACTTTTTTAATTTAGTTAATTAATTTAAATTAGTTGTAATTAATCGCACAACATACAATTACTGCATTGCAAACAAGCCTGTTTTATTGCATCCAAAGCAATTGTTATTATAAGATGGAATCATTGTGAGCCGAGGTGTATTGCCCTATCGTGTATCATTAACACATCCGCTCAAAGCTCATAGTCTGATTGCCTTTCGAGTGTTAAACGTACTTACATGGAGGATATTATATTTCTGAAATGGAGCCTTGTCTGAAGAAAAGCAGCTACAAATTATGATGAAGAAGTAATTGCCTGGCTGGCATCCAACCAAAGAAAATACAGAGGGATCGATTGCCGTAATTCCATTTGGTCTTCCTGCCCCCGTTTCCAAAATCCCTTTTTCAAGTGGTACCTGATGGATGGCCGAGGATAAGAAATCACATGCTGTAATTTCATAAAGCTTTCTGCTGAACCTGAACGTTCCGCCGAATAGATGTGTGTTCATTGTGTTAGCAGGAAGCGAAGAAAGCTATTAAACGCAAATACAGAAATGTATATTTTTATTATGGGAAAGTGAATTCTTGCACTACATCCCACCATGTTATATTGAGAGATGGAACATATTGTATCATCCTTCCATAGTATCAGGGTTTGCAGTAACTCAATCCTGGCTTTTAAAAGGAACTCACATTTATTAGAAATGAACGGGGGGATGCTCATACATCACAGTCTTGCTTGCTCCTTGAGAGGTACAACGTGAAGCAAGTTTGCTTTGTACTGTAGGTATTGAGAATATCTAGAAATTGAGATTTATCTTTATAAAATGCATTAAATTCAAAAAGGCCAACACATTCTATAAAGACCATGATAAAAAGATAAAAAAGGATTAAAATTTGTGGTTAGAAATCTGATTATTGTAATAATTCCTTATTTTATAAAATCCAATAAAACCCTAATCCAATAAAGCTACCAGTAGTTTAAATAAAAGTTTAATTTTAATTGTAAGTTTAGTTAATTTTACTGCAATGTACTGTACATTTTACAATTCTTTAGCTAATCCTATTGTATGATATTTTTTGTGATTTAAAAGCATTTTTTTATATAAATACTTTTTCAATACTAGTCTTCATAGATATGTTAATGCTAAATTTCTGTTTCTGTGAAAAAAAAACACATTGTTTGCTAAATTTTAAACTTTACAAACTCTGCTTGCTAAAATCAGGCAGGTGTTCCCGCTAATCAAGTTTAATCAAGCCATTAATTGTGTTAATTAGAGCGGCAGTTCCAAACCCTTTTTTTCACTTCAGACAAAGGCTCGCACACCCACTGTGGATTTCGGCACCTTTAGGGGTGCATGGACCCCAGGTGGGGTTTCACGGAATTAGAGGATTGTTAGTAAAGAGATGTAGTGCTAGCTTTGTGGATGTCTTGTAGTGTTCAGGTACGAACGAACCAAAAATTGGAAGAGTAAATGCTTTTTTGGATTTTGTGCAAAATTTGACTTTGAAATATTTAATATTTAGCGTTCATTTCCCAACATCAAAGCCTAATACTGTAGCCAAACCGGATGTTAAGGAATTCATGATGATCAATTATAAAAATCGTGAATTTTCAAGGAGACTGCTGAAGAATACAGAGCGTACAAAAGATGTACTGTAGAACAAACAGTAGCTTGTTTAAGGTTTATTCTCCCTAAAGATGCACAGAGAGCAGGTGGTGTGCATTTATAGCTTGGTCTTGTTCAAGCAGAATGCACTTTATGAAAACTGAATTATATTTTAAGTTCAAGTAGAAATTCATTTGTTTGAGAGCACCGAGAGATGCGTGTGTCATCTTTTTACAATCTACTTTAGAGAGTAATCCGCGTCACACGGAGCACCGAGCTCATATGAACGTCTTTACATCCTCTTTAGAAGTTTATTTCATTACTATTGTATTCCAACACATTTTACTTTGGCATGATTAGATTTCGAGCTTTGTTGTACGAGATGCGTTTTGTATTGGCACACATTTTGCATAATGTTTTCATAACTGTTTCAGTTTCTTTTAAAAATATGTAAGAATGAGGTGGTATCAACCTTCTTAGTTATTCTAAGTGTTTAATTCTCCTTAGAAGACAACATTTTATAAATTGTTTGTTTACACAATTTAGGTTTACACAAGTTTACACTAGCTTAATCTAGAAGAGTTAGCGTTAATATAGAAATGAGAGCACTTTGTGACCAATCAGATATAAAAAAATCTAAGTGGAGTAGAATAAAAAAAAAAATTAAAAAAAAAACTAATAAAAAAATATGACATTTACTATACTAGGCCAAAGTCGTGTTTTTTAGTATGAAACTTTTTTACTATTATTCATTTTTTATTTTATTTTATTTCACTTTAATATTGAGTAATACAAAATTATTAATGATTTTTATTAATGATTAATGAAAAATTGAGGGTCGTTCTGCAGGATTAGATTATCAGCTAATTTCCTTATAAACCACACAAAATGTACCCAAGACAATCCTAAAAAGCGTCATTTCTCTGATTTTTTTTGTAAGACATCCTTATTCTACAGCCTTTATTTGCATGTGTTTAGGACTTTTGCACAGTACTGTGCAAAACCTAGTACAGTGAACATCATGCATTTGTTTACATAACTTTCACTATGTTTACAAACATATATTTTTATTGGCTAAGCTTGTTTGTGGTTAGCAGGATAGCCTTTGTTATCCTACTCCTGATCTGTGACATAATTCATCCGTTATACTGTACATGCTGTATATCACCGTTTAACAGTACGATGTTAGCAGTCGACTGAAACCTCTTCTATTCCGCTTAAAAATGACCCAGTATGCATTACGTACTCCCCCCCCACCCCCCCCCCCCCGACTATTCTCCTGCTGAATGCTTTTTTTAATGACTCTCGAACACCTCCAGTTGCATGCATTTGCAATAAACTTCTAAAATACGCTTCTGAACTTCTGCCTAATCATCCGTGCGTATCTTGGGTTTCCTTACATAAACACATAAATCTTATTACGCGGTGAACGTCACATACACATAGCTAACGTCCCACCCAGAGACACAGTTGGAGGAATACATCATGATTAGTGTTGCTCATTTGCAAGACTTGCTTAGCTGGGCTTTTTCGAGAGCGCGCTAGGTCATTAGTCTTCTTCCGACAAGGACAATCAGTCAGTCGTGTCCTGATTTGTGGTTGATTTTCCCCGATTACCACAAATAACTTGTTTTAAATCGCTGGTGCATGGTTTCACCATGCTTCCTGCTCATTATGCATGGTGTTATATCAACGTCGGATATCAACACGCACCCTGGCGTGAGTTACAACACTACTAATGGTTTAGATCGTATGTGTGTAACATGATGGACTCATTAAACCAAAGAAAAAAGGATAGAATGGAGTCAAAGCATGGCAGATGTTTTTAGAAAAATATTCCATAATGAACTGAACCCAGATACCCATACACACACACACCAGCTGGAGGGAAATGTAGGACACACATACTGTAGGCCCTTCAGAAATGAATGTTTCTAAAAAGTCAGCAAAATAAAATTAAGCATTGCATGTTCCCATTGACCTGAAGAGTTATTTCAGGCCCCCCAAAAATCTGCTACATCATTAGTTATTCTACTTATATCACTATGTATACATCCTGTAGTTATAATGGATTATAATAATAATGCCCCTAATGTAACCTTGTATGAATGCTTGCTGACACTGTAACTACTGTAACTATAGGTAACTTTTCTATAAGAGACATATTTATAATGACTTATGCATGCACTTAGATGTTATAATGCCTTCATAAACCATTATGCATTTCGTTAGACATCAGTTGTAGCAATGTTGGAAATGCATTTTTTTCTTTGCTAAAAGAATACACATTATGTTGTGTTTTTTTACCCAATATATCACCATTATATCCTTTTATAACACGCATTACATTATGAAAGTTACTTACAATGCATCATGTTTAAGTGTAAAGCACATTTTATAAATATTTACACTAATGACCTGTTATGACTGGGTTATTATGAATCTATAACAAACTTTAATGTACATATTTAGTGCTTTGTATGACCATTTTGTCATGCCAAAATTAGGTCTTCTCATAATGCTCTAGGCTTATAACATGCTAAAACCTCTACATAGGGGTTTCTATAGTAATGATTCAAAATGTGAAAAAAGATGCATTTTTATGAATAATTATTATAAATATCAGTTGCGTGTGTATAAAGCATTATAAATGAATTACATTAGATACATATGTTCATAGTTTGTTACAGATATGACCATAGACAGAAAATTTTACTATTGTACTTTATAATGGCAGGTTGAATATTTCATTATAAGAACTACTTATAACTATATTTATAACTAATTATATCCTCATTTGTCTCTAAAGTTCCCATGAGTGAATGTTCATGCAAGTGGTGTTCAGGGTTAACCCTCAGACTTGTCAGCGCAGAAGCTAATCTAGATCGCTAATTGACACAAAGATTTGCTAAAACAAATTGTTTTAGACATGAAGTATGTAGTCCAATCATGGCTCAAGTGTACTGAGAGAACTTTCAACCTTGATGGTACAGTATTCCAGCTCTAGTGAAACGCTAGGATACGTGCATTAGTGTAGCAGAGGAAGTAATAAAGGACGGTTTTACTCTCAGAACTGTGTTGTACTATATAATACTTTATATAGCATTATGAATAGAAAAGTCAGAGAGAAAGTACTTTTTTAACTATTTATTTTAGCAACTCCTTGTGTAAAACTTGACTTCTTGATAAATAAGAATTTTTTGTTTTAGTTTTTAAAAAGATTTTTTTTTGTTTGTTTGTATGTATGTAAGTTTGAGGCTCAAGTTTCAGCAAACGCGCCGTATTATTTCTAATTTAATACCCCGCAGGTTTTTCAGCGCCGAGTTTCAGAAGTGAAAACAGGCCGCCTCTTAGTCCTGTTAAAATCCAAAAGTTTATCCTTTTCTCAAACGTCGCAATCCTTTTGTAAATATCGATGCTCGTGCTGTGCTTTCCAAAGGGGTTGTTTGAGTCTCCAGCGGTGGCTTTGATGGAGCCTCCATCAAATATGGATTTGTTGTGTCCCAATTTCACAGGGAAAAAAGAAAACAGGCTGCAAGATTGATGGAGGTGCAGTATCCATTTGGGAAGCTCCTTTATTGTCGACGAAGCCATTAGCTGCTAGCCAACATCTCGTGCGACGGTTTCTCCCCAGAGCTTTGTGTGAAAGCATTGAAAAAAACGGGTCACTTGTAGAGTAATTAACCACAAAGCCTTTGGATACCTATTTGTTCTGTTACTTCACAGAGAAAATGGATTTCTGCAAAGAAAAAATAAAGGTGTAGTATCAAACATACTGACTGCGTTTTCAGCTCAGGCTAATAGTCCCGCGTTAATCTGTTTGTTTCCTAATAAAAGGACGATATGTTCAAAACCCCTTCGTGCTTTTTTTTCTAGTTTATTTAGTTTGCAGCGTCGCTGTTCTGTGACTGAGCTTCAGTAATAAAAGTGTTCCTAAATGTAGAGCAAGCACAAAGAACACTGCGTACTTCATCACCCAATAATGATGGGAGATTTTTTTTTTTTTACATTATCCAATACTTTATCAATACATTATCCAATCCAACTAATAAAGGATGCCTAAAAATTATATAAGAGAGGGGGATATATCAAAAAAGTGAGTTAATGTAATATAATTATTGTAATTTAAAAATTAATATCATATAAAAAATATCCCAAGCTTTGAACATCTCGTGGATCCATCATCTGAACACACCCAGCAAGACATGGCCGTCCACCTAAACTGACAGAGAAGCATCCAAGAAAAAGAAAACCATTACAGTACAAGTACCATTTGCAGGTCCACATAACTTCTGTAAATGATCTGTTATATTTATGTATAAGGATCGTTCAAGTGAAATTTCTAAGGAATGAAGGAGTATGCATGGTTCACAGTATGGCGAAGAGACTCTCAGTAAAACAAACTGCAAATGGTCGAAACACTTTAAACTAGGCCGTATGTCCTTGAACCAAAAGTCTGTCTCAAAAGTCTCAGTGTGTACTATTATCAGGCAAGGTAAATTAATATGTATATATACAATTCTAAAACATTTTATATACATGTACATATTGTATTAATTTGTTGCTTTTAATGATAATTTATTAATAACATATTTTTTAACACATCTTATTTTTTCTGTCCTTCCTATACATATTCCCAAAGTGAACGTCTCTAGCTTGCTACGTCTTTATTTATATACCAAAGACATAAATAACTAAAGTCCTGTGTTGTATTTTTAAAGCGGTATCATTCTTCCTGTCTGTATGTTGGCCCATGTCTTCTGGCCCTTTATCAGGCCGCCGTTGTAGAGTGAGTGGCCGTTAATAACGCTGCCGTTGATCAACACTCTCCATGAGCTTCGTGTGGGAGGCGTCGATGCTGCTCCGGGTCACTGTGTAGGAGGATCTGAATAAATCTGATTCAAGAAGTTCACTTAGACAAGGAAGCGTTACACAAGCACCGCTATTCGATCCGATGAGTCTCAACAAAAGAAGAATAAAATATAAATGTAGAGCTATAGGAGGATCTGGAAACGGGTTGTGAGCTGGTAGTCGATAACTGTGCAGGAGGAAACAGCCTTGGTTTATTTTTATCTTTTTTTTTTACATACTAGTTTCTTTTTTTTGTTTGTTTGTTTCTTGTTTTTGTTTTTTAGAATCTTTTTATATGTTTTATTTTTGAAATTTTACGTTTTTATTTTGTACTCTGGGATCTGAAAAATGTCACGGGCTAAACGATGCTTGGTTATTTGCTGCCTTGATATAAAATACAATATCAAATATTAAAATATACTTTATTTGTTTTATATTTTACATAATTTATTGAATGCATTTATTCATTTAAATGTTTGCTTTGTTTTTGATGGATGACCTGTTTCAACTGTTAAACCGCAAAACTTTTATTTTTAAATTTTATACAAAAAGCGATATTTTTAACCTCATGGCCCTCACTGAAGAGTGGTAAATAATATGGGATTTATCCTAAAGCAGAGTCTGTTAAAATATTTTTATACTTCACTTTCATAAAAGATCAGGATATAAATAAGAACCAAAGTGTTTTTAGTCACACACATCCGTAAAGGAGACAAATACTTTTTTTGCAACGCCATCTCAATTACTTTACTGAAATAACTATGTAACAATAAGAATAATGTTACTGACTAGAGTTATGTTATAGCTTTAATATTAACACTATAGCAATATTTGAATGCTTAGTAAGCATTTTCATATTTTACATAGTCAATAAAGTTTAAATAAAAATGTGTTGCGTTGGATATAAAAAAGGAAAATTCATTGTTAGTTGATTAGTTATGTCGAACTAGTTGACATAGTTTTTGATTTACTAGGCAACAAGACAATTAAAGTAATTATTAATGAATAATTAACATATTAAACAATAATTGTCACAGAAACACCAGGCTCCGCCCTCAGTCAACGTTCCTATTCACCCGAATTCTAAACACACACACACACACACACACACACACACACACACACACACACACACACACACACACACACACACACACACCTGAACCTCATCACCAACACAAGATAAAAAATACACCTCACTTCCCGTCCCCCAGCGTCTGATCTCCTTTACGGACAAGGACTTCATGACCTGCTACAGCAGCACGTTGTTCAGATGAAGAGCTTCGGGAAAATGTTCACAACAAACGTCAGTGCAATCTGCAATCTCAGTGACTTTGCCCATGTTTGGTTTCAGAAATCTCCTAGGATTTTCACACACTAGACTATCCTGAGGTTGCACACAATGATAAGAAAGACAAAAGAAAAAAAAATCTAACTCCACTCTTTACAAACATGACAGCAATAAAGCATCTCACAGCATGTCAAGCATTGAAGTGAATGTTTTCAGATTCCTCTCATGTTGTATACCGAGAACAGGACCCCGAGGCTACGGCGGGCCCTCTGTGTTGGCAAACTGACCTGTAAAGTCTACAGGATTGCATTGTTGCCTCGAGATTTGCATAAGTGCATGGGGTCCTAACAAAGTGGCCTAATTGCAGGCTCTACAGATTGTTTAATTACATTTAAAAATAGCTTGGTAAAGGTTTTCTTAGTTAAGACAGTGAAGAAAGTGGGTTAGGAGTCAGACGGGTTTTAAGGAGAGTCGTATTTTATTACCTGCCTCAGTTTGCGTCTCATTACTGAGATTTGTGATAGTCTGCGCGCTCGTTAACTCTGTTACACTGATTCTTTTTTACTGACCTTTGCCTGTTTAATCGTGTTTGTCTCTAGGACATCTATTATAGTCTGTTTTAAGTATTACATCTGTTGCCTAGACATTCCATGCATTTTTATACTTTTATTTTCTTAATTAAAAAAAAAAAAAAACGAATGCAGGTATTTTAATAAATAGAAGCATGTAATGCATTAAAATGATAAATGGTGACTATTAAAGGGTTTGCATATTCCAGAACAAGGGCTAATAAACTGTACCTTCACACGTTGCTGAGGTTTAACACTTCCATGTGTACATTTAGGTTTTAAAGAGAGCTCCATTGAATATCCATTATAAAAAGAATACATCTAAAATATTTTTTTTTTCTTCTAAGGTCAAAATTGTTGCTTATATAATCATGTCAGAACCAGGAAGTCAGAGCTTGGAAGTGTGTTCTTTTTTTTTTTTTTCACCTCTGTGCCTTTCAACTACATTAGCTATTGTTAGCAGCATTATGGACAGGTAACTGCAGTCAGTGGTGTATATGTTGATCGATCTAAAGGAAACTGTGGATGTTGCATGCAGAACTTTGAGTTGAGGAAACCACCCTGAGTTCCTGAATTGAAATTCACAGAGTAGTTTCAGTGTTTAATCCTCTGGCGATAGCAGCTGTTCTACTGTTAACTGAGGGGTTTTGTCTTAATATGATTCTTGGGAGTATTTTCAGTTTTTGAACTATTATTAAATGTTTACAAATTAACATTGATGATCGGAGACCCACTGCAGTCATTTCTCTGAACATTCAGCGAGTGGAACGCATGATGCTTGGACATGAGGATCACGGCTGGGAGTTATTGCCACATCCCCTGTACAGTCCTGACCTCGCTCCAAGCCATTTCCACTTTTGGGCCACTTAAAGGAGTTCCTTGGAGGCCAGTGAAGCAGGCAGTCCAATCATGGCTCCATTTTACTGAGAAAACTTTCTATCTTGATCATATGCAAGCACTAGTGAAGGCTGGGATAAGTACATTAGTGTAGCAGGGGATTATATAAAGATATATAAATAAATAAAGAGAAGTTTTGCTCTCATAATCAAACTCCCCACTTTGACTTCAATGCCATGTTTTTTTTTTGTTTTTTTTTTCTAGTAAATTCTCAGTTACAATACTCAAGAGTTAAAGAATCGTGTGTTTGTATTTCTTTTTATAATAAACTAGACAAGAGTAGACACTGAAGAGCTCTTTGGAGCATGTGCTTGACTCTGCACTCCAGTGATGAAATGAATTTGTTAAATTCAAAGTATCAAAGTCTTGGCTGTGCAAATACATAAAAACAGTAAAAACAAATTCCTCAGAAAGAGAATAAAAGTGTACGTTTTTGAGAATGTACTTTCTCTTTGAATCAAAAAGCTTTCTGGACAGAGTTGAAAAAGAAAGTTACTGTAGTTCTGGTGTATTATTATTATTATTATTATTATTATTATTATTATTACTGAAATATTACTGAAACTGAATACTTGTACTTTTACTAAAAAGCAAATTCCAAAACGTTTGGCATACATTTTCTTCACACATTTTCAGTTCTTTTAAAAACTACAGTATATTTGCATGCGTGGTCTTGTTTATTAATAAGATTATTGTAACATCTGTACCTCCACAGATCAGGGGAATAAGATCTAGTTCCCCGGATTACTGAGTTGATCCTTTGTCCCCACCTAGTGTGTCKATGTGTGTACTWCYAGCACTTAAGCACTAAACACGARCACCTGTGATTCCCTTRTGTGTCTAACTATTTATTCCAGTCGAACCCGTAGGGCTTCGTCGGTTCACTGTTGTGCACGTGTCTTGTCTGCACTTAAGTGTGTCTTGTGTACTTTTCTGCTCTGCCCGTCTCACTCCCAGGACTGAGCGTGTCTGCAGGTGTGGGA